>JBBMOL010001839.1:0-31750 GCA_037954665.1 Laguncularia racemosa
GGGGGAATTTGATGGGATTAAAAATATTTGGGAAAAAAAATGGGGGTTTTGGGGGGGGGGTGGGGGTTTTTTTAAGTTGGTTTTTTTTTTTTTGTTTAAAATTTTTGGGTTGGAGGGGATTTTAAAGTTGGGGTTTTTTTTGGGATTTTTTTAAAAGATTTGTTTTTGTTATATTGGGTTTTTTAATTTGGGGTTTTTTTTTTTGGGGTTTTTTTTAAAATTTTTTTTTTTATTGTTTTGGTTTTTTAAAATTTTTTTGGGGGGGTTTTTTTGGGGAAAAAATTTAAAAAAAAAAAGGGGGGGGATTAAATTTTGGGGGGGAAAATTTTTTTTTTAAATTTTTTAGTTTTTTAGAAAATAGTTTTTTATTTTTTTTTAAAAAAAAGTTCAAAAGTGTTTGGGGGAAAAAGGGGAAAAATTTTTTTAAAGTTTGGAAAATTTTTTGTTTTAATTAAAAAAAAGGAAAAAAGTTTAAATTTTTTTTTTTTTTTGGGAAAAAATTTGGGGGTAATTTTTTTATAGGGTTTTGGGTTTTAAAATTTTGGGTTTTAAAAAATTTTTTTTTTGGGGGAAAAAAATAAGGGTTGGGGAAAAAAGGTTTTTTTTAAAAAAATTTTTTGGTTTTTGGGGGGTTTTTAAAATTTTTGGGGGGGTTTTTTAAAATTTTTTTTAAAGGGGGATAAAAAATTTTGGAAAAAATTTGGGAAATTTTTTTTTTTTTTTTTGGTAAATTTTTTTAAAAGGGAAAAAATTTTTTTTTTATGGGGTTTTTTAAAAATTTGGGGTTTTTTAAAAATTTTAAAAATTTTTTTTAAAAGGGGGGGGGTTTTTATTTTTTAAAAAGGAGGGGGTTTTTTTTTTTTAAATTTTTTAAAATTTTTTTGGGGGGTTTTTGGAAAAAAAAGGGGGGAATAATGGGGGTTAAAAAAAAAAATGTTTTTTTTAAAAAACCCCAAAAAAAAAAAAACCCATTTTTTTCCCCTTTTTTTATTAAGTTTTTGTTTTTCCCCCCCTTCCCCCCCCTTTTTTGGGGAAAATTTTTGGGCCCTTTTTTTCATATGGGGTTTTTTTTTTTCCCCCGGGTAAAAAATTCCCAAATTTTAAATTTTGCTTTTTAAAACCCAAAGAAATAATTTTAAAAGGGGGGGACCATTTTTGGATTTTAAATTGGGAAAAAATTTTTTTAAAATTTTTTAGGTTTTACTTTAGTTACCTTTTGAGGGTTTTTTTTTTTTAGGGGCCCTTATTTAAAATTTGTTTTTGGGGTTTTTTTTTTTAAAAATTTTTTTTTAAAAAATTTTTTTTTTTAAAAAAAAATTTTTTTTTTTGGGGAAAGCGTTTTTTAAATTTTTTTTATTTTAAATTAAATTTTTTATTTTGGGGGAAAGGGTTTATATGGTCCAATGAACCAACTTTAAATTTTGAAATTTATCAAATCTTTCGTATCCTGTGGCACTAGAAATAATATTCTATTTTGGAAATTTCTTATTGCTTTTGCTGCCCAAATTTACCGATTATCCCCTTACTTAAATGGTTCCCAGATACCCAATGGGGAGGCACATTTAGTACTTGGGGGGCTTCTACCCGGAATCTTATTAAAAAGGGGGCGTAGGGGGTTGGGTTTGGATTTTTTATGGAATTATTACCCCAGTTCATTTATATTTTCCCTGGTTGATTTAATAGGCCCCAATACAATAATCTATCCCGCTTAAACCTCTTCTGGTCAAGAAAATTTAAAAAAAAGAATCGCTTATTGTCTGTTTCTCATAGGGGTTTTCATAATTATCGGAAGGGGATCTATAAGCGATACGGGACTCAAGGGCCATTTTACAAATAATTTCTGGTTTTTTTTGGGGGCCTGCTCTTTTTTTTTTAGCAGGAAGGGTTTTAATGAAAAATACGTTTGTTTTTTCACGAAATGGGGGGAAATTGGTATTCCCCCCAAAAATCTTCAGATTTTCAGTATCTTATGGGTTTGGTTTCCCCTTGCATTCCCGGGATAAAGGTTTTTTTGCGGGAATTGTTATTTTTTTTGGGGAAATTAATCAACAGTCAAAATTTTTTTTAATAAAAAAAAATTACTAATTACTTTTTAATGGAAAGGGGGAAAGGGTTTATTAACTCCTATTTTTTCTTTTATCTATGTTACGCCAAATTTTTCTAGGATCAAGCTATTTAATGTTCCAAACTTTTATTTTTTGTTTTGGGTCCGAGGAGTTTTTTTTTCAAAACTCTCTCCTTCTACCAAAATAGGTATTGGTTTTTATCGGATTTTTTTCTCTCCTATCGGTTGAAAAGGTTTAAAACTATTTATCTGGGTTTTTTTATCGATATTTTTTCATGAAAAAAGGAATTTCTTTTTTTTTTTTATTCTTTAAAAATTTCTTTTTTTCTTTTTAGTTTCACAAAAGTCAAAAATAAAGTAAAATTTTTTGTAATCAAATAGGTTTTTGTCTTTGCGGGGCCCCCTTTTTGGAATCACTACACAAATTGGGTTAAAAGGGTTTGGGATGTTTCCTTGAATTTTTCTTCATAAAATTTTTTGGGTACCCTTATTCATTTTTAATTTACTTATTTTTAATAGAAATTTTATTTCGGTTCATATGGAACTATTTTCCCTTTAGTTATAGAGGCTTTTTCCTATTTGTATTCGTCTGGGTCTGTAAAAAAAAGTTTTGAAATTAAATTTTGGGGTTATTTTAAATTTCAAAATTTAAAATTGAACCATAACTATGTAACCCTTTTCCCAAAAAAAATTTGACCCCAAAAATTAGCATATCCAAATTAAAAAGAAACCCCAGAGCACCCAAAACAATTGCGAAATTTTTAAAATTTCCAATTTTTTTTTGTTCGAGTTGTAAAAAAAATCGAATTAGCCCAAAGTAAAAAATCCCCAAGTTTCCTTTGGGCCCCAATTCCCCTTTTCCCCCATGCTTCATTAGCCATACGGCCCCTGAAATCCCTATGGTTAAAAAGAAAAAATCCTAGACAAAATAATACGTTAACTCCAATGATCTAATTGTTGAATCTTTTGAGCTTGAAATTTAATTTTTTAAAAAGAAAAAAAAAAATTTGTTTAGTAAAAAAATTATTTTTTTTGATTATATATTTGTTTTCCCAAAGGAAAAAATAAATTTTTTTAAAAAAAAATTGTTTTTTTTTAAAAAGTCCTTTTGACTTTTCGAAATGTAATGACAAAAGAAAAGCTCCCGATAATAATGCCCACATAAAAGGCTGCATACCCCCTTTTTCCATCATACTTACGTGCATGATTATCCACTTTTGTTTTGGAGGGGCGGGTTTACTAATAATTCGGTTTGACGCATTTAGTTAAAAACCTGAAATAGCAAACCCTTGGGGAAAAATTTGGTATTTGGCGCGGTTTTGAATTAAATATTTCTTATGTTTTTTAAAAATTAGGGAAACCCCAATTTTGAAAAAATCGAGAAACTCCAGAAAGAAAAATTTAAATGTTTCATATAAATTACTTAAGGGAAAATGCCCCAAAAAACCCAACGAGTGACTAAAAACCCGTTATAGAAAAAAAAGGTAGCTTTTTAAACCCCTTTTTTTCTGAGAATAAATATAGCCCTAGGATTTCATCGATTGATAAAGTTTTTAAAGAAATTGAAATTTAAAATTGAAACGATCGAAAAAGATATATGATTTAAATTTTTTTGTTCAAAAAGTAAAAAAATTATCTTCAAAATTCTTAAAAAGTGGTTGTAAAAAAAACCAAATTTTATAAAAAATTCAAATTGGGAAATTTGGGTTTCATTATAGGACTTATTGTATCTCTTTTACAAGATCCCCATGCCGCCACCGGACCGAACCGAGATGCTTAGCATGCTTCCTAAGAGCAGCGTGTCTCCCGGGTTTTTCCCATAGCGGCGTACTTGAAATAATAAAAAACCTATTTTTATCGAATCGTCGAGTTTAAAAGGATTAAATTCAATATTTTTTTTATTTTAATTGAATTAAGTTAAAAATTGATGAGAAAAAACTCGTTTCTTTTTAAAAGGGTTTCCCATTTTCACTAATAAATTTTTTTTTTTTTTTTTTTTAAATTAAAAAAAATTTTTTATTTTTTATTAATTTTAAATTTGGGAAAATTCAAATTGAAGGTGTCTGAACTGAGGGGTTTTTTTAAATTTTATGTTTTCCAGAGATTAAAAAATTGATATTTTGAAAAAAAAAAATTAAATATTTATGACTTCAATTAAAGGGAAGAAAAACTAAAAAAATTCTTTTCTTTTTTTCATTTTTTTTTACTAATACAAATTCAACTTTTTACAAATTTTTTTAAATTCCCAAATTTTCCCAATTGTTTACATTTTTTTCAAATTTTTTAAACAAAAAAGTATTTTTTTGGGGAATCACATAAAGTCATCGGAGATCAAAAGGAAATTTATGTGAATTTTTGTAGAATTTTTGTTTTAAACAAATTTGGATTATGTTGTTTTTTTTTCTGTAGAAAATTTCTTTTTAGGATTTTTTCAAACTAATTTTTTTTGGGTTTTAACTTCTTTTCAAAAAAATGTTTTTGATTTTTTTTTTATAATTGTATTTATTTATTTTAAAAACTAAATTTTTTTTTGAAAAATTTTTAAATTTTGAAAGTAGAAAAGGGACCCCTTTTCCTTTCAAACATAGGATCCAGTTTGGATTTTTTTCCCAAAATTTAAACATTTTTTCTAATAAATTTTTGGGAATAATATCACCAAAAAATTTCAAATACCAAATTTAAATGAAAAGAAAGGGACTTTGGGGTTAAGAAAGCAAGGGTTGGTTTAAATATTTTTATTTTTTTTAAAAAAAAATAATATATTGATTCGAAATTTTGCAAAATAAGTTTTTTTTTTAAGCTTAATCAATTAATTTCCTTTGTTTTTTTGGTATTTATCCCCCAAAAAAAAAATTATCAAATTTTTAGGAAAAATCAAAGCTTTTTTCTTAATTCAAATTTTTCTTTTTAGTTATTTTTTTTTGAAAATTTTTTTGAAATTTATAAAAAATTGCCCCTGGGAAAAAAATCCCCCACCCAAAAATAAAAAAACCCCATTTTAATTTGAAAAAAGATAAAACCCTTGTAAAACCATTTTCAGTTTTAAGAAAATTTAATCAAACGTTTGATTGTTTTTTTGTCGCACAAAAAAAACTTTTTGTTTTCCCCGGTCAAAAAGGCTTCGCTAACGAAAAAGTTTAAAAAACGTCCCCAATATGCCTTTTTTTTCCAAATTTTTTACGTTTTAAGTTTTTTTGATATAGAAGAATTTTTTTGGAACTGCCATGAAATTTTTTTTTAAAAGTCATTAATTTCTCTAGTTGGATGTAAAAGGAATTTTATTGTTCAAACAATTTTTTTTTTTTAGTTATTGTATAGAATAAAAATTGAAAAACAAAAATAAAAAAAGTTTTTTTTGTTATCCTTGTTTTTTTTTGTTGGTTTTCTATTTAATTTTTTTTTCCCAAAAAATATACGTCAAAAATTTTTTAAAAAGAAAACCCCTTCCCCCTTCCCTACCAAATTCAAAACGACTTTTTTTTTTCTATTAATTGGTCAAGCTCAAAAAAATGAGTTTTCCCAAATTTTAAAAAAATTTGGTTAAAAATAGTAGCAAAATAAAAAACCAAAGGATACATGATTTTAAAAAAAGTCTTTTTAGTTTTTTCCCCTTTTTTCTTTAAGTCTTTTTTTTTTTTTCTGCTAGGGAAAAAAAAAGGGTTGGATATCGGTATTTAGCCCTTTCAAATAGCAAAGATTTTTTCTTAAAAAATTTAAATTTTTTTTTTTTGGGAAAGGGGAAAAAAATTTTTTCATTTCACGTTGAATTGGGTTAATTATTTTAACTAAAAAAAAGAAAAAATTACTGAAATTTTACTTTGTTTGGAGGGGCATTTAAAGGGGCCGGGCCATATTATTCATATCAAAATTTCCAAATTTCTATCAAAAAAAAATTAATGTATGAAGGCTCTTTGATGGGAATTTTTTTATCCTTGTTCTACTTTATAAATTAAATTATTTTATGGGTAATACATGTAACCCAAAATTTAAAAAACCCAATTATTTATTTTGAAATTCAATTTTTTTTTTTTTTTCATAAAAAAAAATTGTTACTTAATGTAAAAATTAAAAAAATTGAAAATAAATTTAATTTTAAAATTTTTTTTTTTAATTTTTCTTTTTTGTTTTTATTTTTAACCCCCGGTTGGTTTTTTCTTTCTATTTGCCCAATTCAAAAATTTCTTGTTTTGGAAAAAAAAAAAAATTTTCACAAAAATTTTAAAAATAGAAAATTCTTTTTAATTTTTCCCATATCTTAAATTTTTTAATTAAACCAAAAAAATAAAAATTTGAAAAGGGCCCGGGGAAAAGGGACTCAGAAATAATTAAAATTAATTAAAAAAAAATATTTTTTTATGGAATAAAACATATAAATATTAATGGATTCCCCCCTTCCCTTTCCCAACCCCCGGGTTTTCCTATTTTAACGGAATGGGACTTTATTTTTCCCCAACGGAAACCAAAGAATCTTCCCCGGTTATGGGTTTTTTTCCTTTTTTTTTGTTAATTTTCTCGTTATGATTTTTTCATCTTTTTAATCTATTCAGAAAATTTTAAATTAAAAGCTCCATCTATAATTTTTTTGTGGTTTTGGGACCTTTAAAATAATGTTTTTTCCCCTTTTTGGGGGAATTCGGTCATTAATTGATCAACTTTCCTTTTGGGTTAATATTAATTACTACTGTTGGAATTATGGTTTTTTTTTTATAGTGACTATTTAGGGCTCTTGATAAAGGGGATATTTAATTTTTTTTGCTTATATGAGTTTTTTCAATACTTCAATGTTGGGTTTATTTTTAATAGTTCAAATTTGAAAAAATTTTTATTTTTTGGGAATTGGGTTTGGGAAAGGTGTTCTTTTTATTAATGGGGGTTTTGGGTTCACACGACCTATTGCAGCTATGTTTGTAAAAAAGGGTTTGTAAAATCGTGTAGGGGTTTTTGGGTTTTTTTTAGGAATTTTAGGTCTTTTTTGGGGTTAACGGGTAGTTTTGAATTTGGGATTTGGTCGAAATATTAAATAAATTTATTTATAAAATGAGGTTAAATTTTTTTGTTCTTACTTTGTGTGCCTTTCTTTTATTTGGCCGGGGCAATTGTAAAAATTTCGCAATTTTCCCTTTAAAGTATGGTTTTCTGTTTGGGTGGAAGGGCCTACTCCTATTTCGGCTCTTTTCCATGCGCGATTTTGGTAGCCCCCGGGAAAATTTTTTGAGCTGAATTTTTCCTTTTTTCTAATCTTTCCTTATATAAAGAATTTTATATCTTTAATAGGGTATAAAACAGTATATTTTGGAGACTTTTTTTCTCTTGCCCCAAAAAGATATTTAAAAAAAAGTTTAAACTTTTTTTTACAATGTCTCAAAATGGGGTTTTATTTATGTTTGCTTAGGGATGGGGGTTTTCGAGCCGCTTTATTTTTATTTGATTAAATCATGTTATTCGAAAGCATTGTTGTTTTTTTGGGGTCTGGGTCAATTTTTCATTCAATTTTAAGTATTGTTGGATATTCTCCAGATAAAGGGCAGAAAATGGTTCTTTTGGGAGGTTTAAAAAAGCATTTCCACTTACAAAATTGCTTTTTTAGGGGGGTACACTTTCTTTTTTGTGGTGTTCCCCCTTGGGTTTTTTTTTGGTCCCCAAAAATGGAAAATTTTAAGATAGTTGGTTTTATTCACCAAATTTTTCAATAATAGCCTTTTTGACAGCAGGATTCACTGCCCTTTTTTATGTTTCGGATTATTTACTTATTTTGAAGGAAAATTTCCATTTTCAAAAATTTCCCGTGGGCAAAAAAATAGTTTTCTATCAAAATCTTATGGGGAAAAAAAGTCCCCAAAAAAAAGAATTTTCGGATTATTAAAAAATTTTTAAATTAAAAAATGAATAATAATGAAAGGACTTCTTTTTTTTGGAAAAAGCATATTATGAAAATTTTAGTAATGGAAAAAATATTTAAGACCCCTTTTTTACTATTCCCATTTTGGTTCTCAAAAGACTTTTAGTTTTCCACTGAATCGGACGAAACTTTTGTTATTTTTTTATTGGGTTTTTTGTTAGGGGAATTTCCCCCCTTTTTTGATTGGAGTGTAGGAATTCCCTTTTTAATTTAAGAAGGAAATTTCTTGGATATATTATCGAAATTATTAAAAAACCTCATAAACCTTTTTCTTCGGGAAATTTAAAAAACGTTTTGTTTTAATTGGTATGAATTTTTGGGGCAAATGCAATTTTTCCGTGAGATAGCTTTTTTTTGGAAAATTTAATTTCATCTGTTTTATATAAGCCCCCTTTTTTTCTTCTTTAAAAAAATTGGAAATTTTAAATTTTTTTTTTTTAAAAAGGGGGCCCCAATAAAATTTGTGGGAAAAAAAAATTTTAATTGTGATATATTTATTGGTAAAATAATCCCTGGTTACTAGGACCGTTTTTTAAATATCTTTTTTTCGGGTATAAGAGGGTTAGCTGAAATTTTAAATCATTTTTTTGAAAACACGAATAATTGATGGAATTTTTAAATGGATTTTTGGGCCCTTTCCGGTTTTTTTTTCGGAGAAGGTATCAAATATGTTGGGGTTTGGTTTGCATTTCTCTTTTTCTATTTTTATATTTTGTTTTTGGGATTTTAATTTTTTTATTAATTTTTTACTTTTTAAACCCTTAAAAAATTTTTCTCTTCTTTTAACTAACTTCGAATTTCTTTATTCCCACCCCGATAAGAAGTTTTAGAAAACTGGGTTTTCTTTATAGAATGTCTCTTTAAGTGAATTTTATCCCCTTTTTTTTTCCCTTTCCCTTCACCCCGGATCTCTTCCTTTATCGATTTTGTCCGGAGGGTCCCCCTTTTTTTCCGAAAAAAGGGGAAAGGGGAAAGGGTCTTCTTCGGTGAATCCCTCTTTTTCCTGTTTTGTCCCCCCCCTTTTGAAAATTGTTTCTATTTTTACATCTCTTTTTTTCCTCCCCTTTCCCCCCCCTTTTTCTGTTTTTGAGGTTTCTTTTGTTTTTTAAATAACAATGGGTGACGGTATTCTGCCCAAATAGTAAAAAACAGGTTTAAAAATAAGAGAAAACTAAAGATTTTGGCCCTAGAATTTTTTTCAATTCTGAAAAGGGACTTATTAGAAAAAACGAATTTAAATACTTAGATCTAATAGAAATTTTTTTGCTTTTTATCCAGACTAAAACCCAAATTAACCCAATTTTTTATGAATAAATGTACCAATTTTAAACCCAAAAACAAAATACTTGTTTTTCAAAAAAATCTTGTTTTTGATCGAAAAATTTTAAAAGTTGACTAATCTGGCTAACATTTAACTTGGTAAAAAAGAAATGGTTTTTAATTAAAATTTAAAAAAAGAGGGTTATTCAGGGGAATTTCACTTTGGGAAAGGGAAGGGTTTTCGCATTTAATTTTGGTAGTAGATCCAGAATCAAAAAAAGGGGTTTGTGATTGTTCCAGAAGAAATGAAACAAAAGATAAAGGAGAAACTTGGACAGTTATTGTATGGGTCTACCCCAAAGTAGATGCGAGGCGATAATTTTAATTTGATATGAACCTCATGAGCTGTCCCGCAATAAAACCCCTTGTTTCTATACCTTCTTCTCGGTTCCTTTTTTCCTTTTCCATAAACCCCAGCTCGGAGAAGGGAAAAATAAAGGGCCCTATGGAGAATGTGGGCCCGAAACCCTAATAGGTCCCACCATAACGGGCCGAAATTTTTTATCTTCATGCTTAAGGATACTGATTACCTAGTAGAACAAGATTTCAAAAAAATCACCCAAACCCCCCCCCTTTTTCTTTTCCCTTTTTAATTTTTTGGGTTTTTTATTTTTGATGTTTTTGAAAATTTCCATATATAGAAATAGAAAAAATTTTGACTCGAAACGACAAACTTTTTTAAAAAGTCAATGACACCAAAAAGGGGTATTAAAAGAATGGAATTGTGTTTTGGTTTGGAAAATTTTAAAGAAATGAGCCAATTTGAGGTTCCCTATGAAATGAGGCTGGAACGAGCCACTACCCAAGAAGTTCCGGGGGGTTACGAGGAAATTTTGAGCTTTATATTGCTTATGAGTTTTAGAACGGAATTGAACTCTATGAGGGTCGAATCTCCGTTGTTCTGTAGCTCAGTGGTTTGAGCGGTTCGGCTGTTAAATTTAATGGTCGTAGGTTCGAATCCTACTTTTGGGGGATTTTTTTTATTCGAATTTTAAAAATGAAGAAAGGGGGGTTGGGAAAAAAAGGTAAGAACCCCTTGGGTTTGGTTTGGTTTTTTTCATTCATCTAAACGTAAATTCCGTTTTGAATTTAAAAACTAAATCTGGGGTTTTGTTTCCTAACCCTTGTTTCCTTGTTGGGGGTTTAATAGAAAAAAGAAAGAATAAGGACAAATAATGGAAAAAAATTTGGGGAAAAAAGGGGAGGGATTTTTCATGACAATAAATTTTCGTTTTTTTAAAACCCCTAAAAAGCAGGGAAAAAAAAAAACAATTTATTTTAAATTTTTTTGAAATGGAATAAAAAAAAATTTTTTTGAAAAAACCCACACCCTTTAAGTTGGGGGTTTTGGGAAAACCCCCAGGGGAAGGACCCCCGACCTTGTCAAGGGGTTCGAAAAAAAGAACCGTGGTTTTTACCCCCCACCCCTTTAGCTAGGGAAATTTTTTAGAAAAAAAAAAAAGGAAATTTTCCCCCCCGATTGGGGTTGAAATTAAGGTTTTTCAAAAAATTCTTTAAAAGTTCAAGAAGGGTTTTTAAGGGGGTTTTAGAAAAAATTTTTTTTTTCAAAAATAAAAAAAGAGGGAACTTTTTTTCCCCGTGAGTATTTTTGAGGGTTTAAAATCTCCCGGAAAGATTTTAAAAATTTGGTGGGGGTTGGTTTCTGCCGGCCCGTTCCATAAAAGAAACCTAAAAAAGTTTTCTATTAGGGGGGAACCTCCCAAAGTTTTTCCCCTTTTCCAGGAAAATTCCCCCCCCCAAAACACAATTTAAATTCTTTTTTATCCCTTGTTTGGTTGTTTTTTTGACTTAAGGAAAAATTCCCCCTTTTGGTTAAAATTTTTCTTTCTATTTCCTAAATATGAAAGGTTAAAAATTCATCTTATTTATTTCCAATTTTGAAAAAAAAAAAATTTAAAAAAGGGGGGGTTTTAAAATTATGAAAAAACCCCTTTTCCCCTTAATCAAAACCTTATTATGAAGAAATTTTAATTCTTTTTTAAAAGGTGGGGGGGGGCCCTTTTTTTTTTGGGGCCCAAAAATTTTATTAGGGGGGGGCCCCCTTTTTCTCTTTGGCCGGGGCCCCGGGTCGGGGGGTTTGGAAAGGAAAAGGGGAAAGGGCCCCGGGGAAGAAGGGAAAAGCAACCCCAAGGGGGGGGGGGGGGGGGGGGGGGGGCAGGTATTGGGGGGGGGTTTTTTTCGAAATTAAAAACCTTTTTTTTATTTACATTGGGTAAAAAAACAAAAAAATTCGAGTTTTTTTTGTTTTTCAAAATTTTTTTCCCCGGAAAAATCAACAAAAAATTTTTTGATTCTGGTTTTTCAAAAACCCGGAAATTTCCCTTGGGCCCCGGGGTCTTTAAAATTCACGATTTTTGTATTTCTGGAAATTTAAACTCATTTTTCCCAATTTTTAAAATTTCCCATTTTTCCAAGTTAAAATTTGCCGGGATTTAAATTTAAAAAAAATTTAATGGTTTTTAAAGCAAAAAAAAAAACAAAGAATTTATTTTGGGAAACAATTAATTTTGAAATTGGTTTTAAATTTCCCCCGTTTAAATTCCCCCGAATGGGGTTAAAGGAATTACCCTGGTTTCAGGGAAAAAATTCATTTAGATTTTAATTGTTTTAAATTAAAAAATTTGAATTTTTTTAATCCCAAACCTTTGTGGTCCGAATTTAAATTTTTAGGGCTCGGGCCTTTTTTTATTCCTTTTTAAAAATTTATTTAAAACCTTTTTGTTTTACTAAAATTTTGGAGCATATTTTTACCAAAATTGGGGGTTCAAAAACTAAAAAATCCAGAAAAAGAAAAAAAAAGGGGGGGTGAGGAAATAAGGAATTAGGAAAGGAGAAAAACAATTTTTGGGAAGGGGAACCCTTTTTAAAGGAACGAAATTCCCATAAAAAGGTCCTTTCTCCTTTTTTCCCTTTTTTGGAAGAAAAGGGGAAAGGGCCCCGGGGGCAAAAACGGGGTTTTTTGGGGGAAAAGATTTTTTCCCATTAATGGGAAAGGAAAAAAAAGGGATTTTTTTTCACTTTAAAAAAAAAACATTCTATTTAAAAGAACCCTGGGTTTCTTAAAATTCTTTATTCCCGGGGGGGGGGGAAATTAAATTATTTTAAAAAAATTATTTAAATTTTTGGTTTTAAAAAAAGTAAAAATTTATAAAAAAAAATTTTAAAAAAAACGGAAATTTAATTTTTTAGAAAGGGGAAGGAATTGCGGGGCCCAAAAATTAACTATTTGATCTTTTCCCCCCCGTCCCCCAAAACCGGTAAAGGGAAAAATCCAATTTTTTAAATTTTCAATTTTTTCCGTGTTTTTAAAAAAATTTTTATTAAAAAAAAAGAAACCCCAAAAAAAACCCGGGGGGAAATAAAAAAGAATTGAAAAAAAACTTCAAAAAGGGGGGAAAACCAAAAAAGGGGGAAATTTAGTAAATCAAATCCTTTTTTTTTCCCAAAGAAATTTTTTAAAGGGCCCCCTTTTAAAAAAAAATTTTTTAAGGAAAAAAAAAATGTTTTTAAAGAGAATTTCTTATTAAAAAAACCCCGTTTAAAATTTTTTTTTAAAAAAGTTGAATATTAAAGGAAAAAATTTTAAATTTTGGTTAAAAAAATTCTAAAAAATTAACAAAAAAAAATTTAATGTAAAAGGTTTTACCAATTTTAATTAATTTTTCCCAAAAAAATATATTTCCAAAACCAACTTCCCTTTTTTGTTTAAAAAAAAAGGAATTCCTAACCCTTTCCCAATAAAAAAGTTTTAAAACTAGCCCTTTTAAACAACATAAAAAAACATATTTTTTTTGGGCCCCCAAATTTTATTGGATTTAAAAAAAAAAAATCCTTTTTGAGAAAAAAGGGGAATAAAAAAAATAAATTTAAAAAATTTTTATCCAAAATTTTTTCCAAAAATTTCCCTTTAAAATTTTTTTAATTAAATTTTTGGGGTTTTTATTTCCAAAAAAAAAGAAATCCTTTTTTTTTAAAAATTTTAAGTTAATAAAAAATTAATAAACCGGGAAAAAACTTTTTTTTGGGGAAAATTCTTTTTCCCCAAAAAGGAAAATTAATAAAAAAGGGCTACTTTTTTTTTAACCAAACTTTGGTTTTTTTTTTTTTTTAAAAAAAAATTTTTTTTTTTTGGAAAATGGAAAAATTTTTCCCTTTTTTTTTAAAAATAAGTAAAAGATCCGAAAACATTAAAATGCAGTGAATCCTGCTGTACAAAAAAGCTTTTATTTCAAACTTGGGGGAAAATAAACCCCTATCATTTAAAAAATTTCATCTTTGGAACCCAAAAAAAAGCCAGAGGTGGAACACCACAAAAAGAATTTTACCCCCTAAAAAAAAAAAAAAACAAATTTTTTTTAAAAGGGGGACATGCTTTTTTAAACCCCCCCATAAGAAAATATTTGACTTTTTTTCGGAGAATATCCAACAAAAGTTTAAAAGAAAAGATTTAATTTCCCCGATCCCAAAAAAAAAACAAAAGTTTCGAATAAAACTGAGTAATTTAAAAAGAAAATAAAACGGCCTCGATAAGCCCCTCCCCAGATAAAATCATATAACCCCGTTGGACATTGTGAATAAGCTAAATTCTTTTAATATCTTTTTGAGCAAAGGCTAAAGTTTGGGGGCCTTTTAAAGTACTGTTATTTTTACCCATTAAAAATATAAAATTCATTATTTTAAAGGGATGGGTTAGAAAAAAAGGGGAAAAAGAAAATCGAGCCAAGAAAATTCCCGCGGTACCATAGTCGCGGCATGGATAAGAGCCCAAAAAGGAGTAGGCCCTTCCAAACGGGATCAGGTAAAACCCTTTCATGTAGAGGAAAATTGCGCGATTTAGCAATTGCACCGGGAAAAAAAGAAAAGGGGAACAAAGTAAGAACTAAAAAATTAAAACCCCATTATTATAAATCGTTTAAATTTTAAAATTTGACCAAATCCCCAAATTCAAAACTACCCCTTATCCCAAAAAAGAAACCCAAAATTCCTAATAATAAACCCCAAAAACCCCCACACGATTTGTTACAAAAGCTTTTTGACAAACAGTAGCCTCAATAGGGGCGATTGTGAACCAAAACCCCATTAATAAATAAGAACACATTTAAAATAATTCCCCCAAAAAAAAAAAAAATTTGTATCAAATTTTGAACTAGTAACTTAAACCCAACATTGAAGTTTTGAAAAAAATTTTAAGCAAAAAATTTAAATTCCTTTATCATGAGACATATAATTTTTCATATAAAAAAAAACCCTAATTCCCCCAGTAGTAATTTTATTAACATAATGGAAGTAAATGGATCAATTTTTTGTTACCCCAATTTAAAGAAAAAAACATTATTAAAAGGTCCAAAAATCCCCACATATTGAAGATGGAGGCTTTTATTTTTTTGCTGGGAAAAGATAAAAAAAATCGAAAAAATCATAACGAGGGGTTTTAAAAAAAAAATACTTTGGAAAAAGCCCATTACGGCCCAAGAAATTTTTTGTTGCCGTTGGAAAAAAGTAGAAGTCCCTTTCCCATTAAAATAGGAACCGGGAGTGGAAGGAAAGGGAGAATCCCCGAATATTGTATGTAAAATTTCCCTAAAAAAATTTTTTTTTTCTTAAATTTTTTTAAATTTTTTCTGAGGGCAATTTCCCCGGCTCTTATCTATTTTTTTTTTTTAGGTTCTAAAAAAAATCAAGATATTTGGGAAAAAAAAAATAGGAATTTTCCCAAATTTTTTTAAATTTTTGTGAATTTTTCTTTTTTCCAAATTTAAGAAGTTCGGGAAATTTGGTTTAAATGTATGATATTTACCACGTTAATATAAAAAAAAAAAAGAAAAAAATTAAAAAAAAAAAATTTAAAATTACTTTTTTTCAATTTTGAATTTTTTACATTAAGTAACATTTTTCTTTTATGAAAATAAAAAAAAAAATTGAATTTCAAATAAATAATTTTTAAATTATTAGGAATTGACGATGTTTTTCCCAAACCCGAAAATTTTTATTTATTTACGTGAACAAGGATAAAAAGAATTTTCAATAGAGCCCTTTTCATACATTCCCTTTTTTTTGATAAAAATTTAAATTTTTTGATATGAAAAATAGGGGGCCCCCTAATTTGCCCCCTAAAAAAAGTAAAATTACTATAATTTTACTTTTTTTTAAGTTAAATAATTAACTAATTCATCTGAAACTGATTGTTTTTTTTTTTCCAAATTCCAAAAAAAAAAAATTTAGTTTGTAAGAAAAATTTTTACTATTATGAAAAAATAGGATATCCGATATTCCCAAAAAAATTTTTTTTTCCATAGGGAGAAAAAAAAAAAGACTTAAAGGGAAAAGGGAAATTTAAATAAAAAGATTTTCTAAAAAACATTTTTTCCTTTGGGTTTTGGGTTAGTACTAGTTTCATTCTAATTTTTTAAAAATTTGGGATAAACATTCTTTTTGAGCTTGACAAATTAAAAGAAAAAAAAAAAACGTTTTGAATTGGTAGGGGAAAGGGTTTTTTAAAGGGTTTTTTTTTTAAAAATTTTCGGGCGTATAGTTATGGAATAAAAAAATGTAAATAGAGCACAACAAAAATAAACAAGGTTTTCAAAAAAAAATTTTGTATTTTTTTTTTTTCAAATTTTATTCTATACAATATTTTAAAAAAAAAAAAAAATTGTTTTTTAAAAATAAATGTCTTTCACATCCCAAATGAGAAATTAATGACTTTTAAAAATTTTTCCCTGGGGAGTTCCCAAAAAAAAAGTACTTCTATATCCAAAAAAAAAGTATTCGTAAAAAAATTTTTTTAAAAAAAAAAAGGCTTTTTGGGGAGGTTTTAAAGCTTTTTTTTGTTAGCGAAGTCTCTTTTGACCGGGAATTCAAAAAATTTTTTTGGGGCGGACAAAAAAACTAAACAAACGTTGATTAGGTTTTTTAATCTGAAAAGGGTTCTACGGGGTTTCTTTTTTTTTCAATATTTTTTTAAATCTTTTTTTTGGGTTTGGGGGTTTTCTTTTTTTTCACCATGGGTTTCTATTTGTCATAATTTTCAAAATAATATTCAAATAAAAAAACTAAAAAAAGAAAATTCGAATTAAAAAAAAAGCTTTGTTTTTTCCAAAAAATTTTTGATATTTTTTTCTGGGGGTATAAAAACTAAAAATTTAAAGGGGGAAATTAAATTTTATTAAGCCTTTTAAAAATAAAAAACCCTTTTTTTGCAAAATTTCTGAAAAATATATTATTTTTTGAATTACTTATTAAAAAATTTTTCCTATCCCCTTTCTTTCAAAATCGAAAGTCCCTTTCTTTTCATTTAGTTAGGTTTGGGAAATTTTTTGGTGAGTAATTTTTCATAATTCATATTTGGGAAAAATTTTGAAATTTGGAATAATTCCCAAATGGAATTTATGTTTGTTTAAAGGAAGATTTGGGTCAATCTTTTAAATTTTTTAATTTAAAAATTTTTCAAAAAAAAAAATTTTAGTTAAAGTAAAATTTTTTTGCAATTTTTCATAAAAAAAAATCAAAAAAATTTTTTTAGAAAAAATTTTTTAAAACCAATATAAAATTAGTTTGATTTAAAACCTAAAAGGGAAAAATTTTTACGGAAAAAAACAACAACATAAACCTAAATTTGTTAATTCAAAATTCTAAAAAAATTTTTCACATAATTCCTTCGATTTCGCGATGAGCTGTGTTTTGATCCAACAAAATACTTTTTTTGTTTAAAATTTAAAAAATAAAAGATAAATTTAAAGAAAATTTGGAATAAATAAATTAAATATTGTTGAATTTGTATTTAAATAAAAAAAAAATGGAAAAAGAGGAAAAAAACCTTTTTTAGTTACTTTCCTTAAAATTAAAGTCTTTAAATATTTTTTTTTTTATTTACAAAATATAAATTTTTTTCAATCTTTGGAAAGCAAAAATTTAAAGGGAAAACCCACTCAGTTCAGACACCTTTTTTTTTTTTTTCAAATTCAAAATAAAATTTAAAAAATAAATTCAATTTAAATAAAAAAGAAAAAAAAAAAAATTTATTAGGGGAAACGGGAACCTTTAAAAACAAAAACGAGTTTTTCTCATAAATTTTAAAATTTAATTTCCCAATTTAAAATAAAAAGATATTAAATTGAATCCTTAATCTGACGTTTTCGATAAAATAGGTTATTATTATTTAAAGTACGCCGCTTTGGGGAAATCGGTGGACACGCTCCCTCTTGGAAGCAGTGTTAGAGCATCTCGGTTCGATTCCGAGTGGCGGCAGGGCATTTTTGAAAAAAGAGTTAAAAAAAGCCCTAAAATAAATTTTCAATTCCGAATTTGAATTTGTATTTTTTAATTGGTTTTTGTACACCATTTTTTTTAAGAATTTTGATGTATTTTCTACTTTTTTGAACATTTTTTTAAATCATATATCTTTTTCGATCGTTTTTAAATTTTTAAAATTAAAAATTTCTTTTAAAAAATTTTTTCAATCGATGAAACCTAGGGGCTTTTATGTTTTGTCCGGGAAAAGGCGTAAAAAGCTACCCTTTTTTTTATTAAAAGGATTTTTTAGTCCTCGTTGGGTTTATTTTGGGACATTTCCCTTTTTGTAATTTTTTGAAACATTTAAATTTTTTTTTCATGGAAATTTTTCGAAATTTTTTCATTTGGTTCCCCTATTTCAAAAAAACATAAGAATTTTTAAGTCCATTAAAACCCCGCCAAGTAAACCCTTTTTACCCAAGGGTTTGCTACTTTAGGTCCCTTTTTAAATGAAATGCCTCAAGCCGGGGGTTTTTTTTGTAAAAGCTCTCCAAAACACAGTGGTTTTAAACATTTCACGTAAATATGTGGTATTGGGTATGCAGCTCTTTTTTTGGTTTATTTTTATCAGTGCTTCTTAGTCATTTCCCTTTCGGAAAAAATCATAAGGATTTTTTTTAAAAACAATTTTTTTTTAAATGTTTTTTTTTTCCCTTTTGGGGCAAAATAAATAGGAATCAAAAAATTTTGTTTTCCCAAAAACATTCTTTTTTTCTTTTTAAAATTATTACAAGGCTCAATGATTAAAAAATTTTGATCATTGGGTTATGGGTATTATTAGTTAGGATTTATTTTTTTAAAACCCTGGGTTTAATTCTTTCGGAGCAGTAGGGGCAAATTAAAAGAATGGGGTTTATATTGGAATTGGGACCCAAAGGGGAAACTTGGGCATTTTTTATTTGGGAAACTATATTTGCGATTTATTTAATACTCGAAAAAATAAAATTGGGAAAAGGTAAATTGCCCCAAATTGGGGCTGTTTCTGGGCTTTTTTTTAAAATTTTGGGGAATGCTATTTTGGAGCCCAAATTTATTGGGAAATGGGGTTTAAACATAGTTATGGTTCATTTAATTTAGTTTTAAAATAAATTTTAAATTAAATTTTTCAAATTTTTTTTTTACAGACCCGACGAATACAAATAGGAAAAAAGCCTCTATAATTTGGGGAAAACTGGGTTCCTAGGGAACCCCGAAATAAAATTACAAATTAAATATAAGTAATAAAAATTTAAAATTTTAGGATAGGGAAAATTTCATGAAGAAAACTTAGGGGAAACAGTCGAAAAACCCTTTTGAATCAATTTGTGTAGTGATTCAAAAGTTCTGCAAAGCCCCAAAAAAACCCTTTTTTGTTTCCCTTTTTTTTTTAAAATTTAAAATTTTTTTGATTAAGTAAAAACTTAAGGGAAAAAAAAAATTTTCAAGGGAATAAAAAAAAATGAAATTCTTTTTTCAAAAAAAACTATCGAAAAAAATAACTAATAAATTTGTTTCAACCTTTTTTCAATGATAGTAAAGAGAACAAAACCGGAAAAATACCAATACCTTTTTTTGGTAGAAGGAGGGGGATCAAAACAAAAATCTCTCGGACCAGAATCAAAAAAATAAGGGTTTGGAACTTTAAAATTAGCTTTTTATCCATAGAACATTTGGCGTAACATAGTTTAAAGGGAAAAAAATAGGAGGGTTTAAAACCATTCCAATTGCCTTTTTTAAAAATAATTTGTATTTTGTTATTTTAAAAAAAAATTTTTTTCGGTTGTTTTTTCCCAAAAAAACTTAAACTGAAAAAAAAATTTTTCCCGGAAGGAAGGGAACCACCCTAAAATTTTTAAAATCGGAAAGGGAGGGGGTTTTCCCCCTTTTGTTAAATAAAAACGTTTTTACAAAACCCCTTGAAAAAAGGCGCGCCAAAAAATTGGGAATTTTTTGAAAAACCCCTTTTTTTTCCCCCCCTTTTTGACCAATTTGAAAATTTTAAACCCAATTAAACAGCAATAAGGGTTTTTTTTAAAAGGAAAGTTTTCTGTTTTTTATTTTCCCCTAAAATAACCGGGGAAAATTTTAATGGCTTTTTAATTTTTGGCCAAAAAAATACCCATTTTTTTAAGGGTTCGGGGGAAATAAATCATTGGCCCCCCATGGGTATTGGGGCCGAGAAGGGTTTAACCCCGGAATTTTGGGGTGAAAACCTATAAAATTTTTTTGGGCCCCAAAGGGCATTGTTTGAATTTTCAAAATTTTGGGGGGGTTTTTTGGAGCCATAAAAAAACCAAATCCCCCGAACTCCATTAAAAGAAAAAAGGGAAACCCAAAGCGCAGGGGTCCCAAAAAAAACTTTGTAGTGAATACAGACGTTTTTTTTCCCCCCCCCAATAGATAGAAGTAGCATAAAGGGGAAATTTAAATTTCTAATTCCCACATGATAAAAAAAAGTAAAAGGTTCGAGAAGAGAATGTTCCTATTTGGACCGCTGAAACATTGAAACCCTCGGGAAAAATGGAATAATGGGAAACCCCCGGTAACTGGCCAAGCCGCTAAAAAAAGTTTAAAGTAGTGAAAATTTCCTGTCAGAAAAAATGGGTTCCTATAAAAAAGCCCAAATTCTATTCCCAATTCAATTTAAAAATAAAAAAAAATTGTCCTTTTAAAATCCTCCTGTTGAGTTAATGGATCGCCCAATTTGGGAAAATTGATAAGAGAATTTTAAAAGGTCGTTAAAAGGAGCTTTTAAAAAAGCTATACATATGTATTTTTTCCCGAATTACCTTATTTCCTTATGGGGAAAAAAGGGAAAATAAAAGAACCCCCAAATTTGGGTTAAAACTAAAATTAGGGTTTAAACCAAGGAGAAAAATTTGGGTGGAAAAAGGGAAAAGATAAAGCTAAACTTGGCCCAAAAAAACCCCGTCCCCAAAATTTAAAATATATTTAAATATGTTTTTTTTTTTGATTTAGGGGTTTTGGGTCGGAAAAAAAAATCAACGTATTAAAAAAAGTGTTTTTAAAGGGGTTTTTTATGGAACGTATTTTTTTTGGCTGGGGCCCCATGCTTCGAGTTGTTTCATGCCTTTAAATAAACTGGGGAACGCTCAAAAAATGGTTGGACGGAAAATTCACATCTCTTACAACCGACACAATCCTCGGTTCTTGGAAGCAGAAGAAATTTGTTTAGTTTACATCCTTTCCCAAAGGGTTTTCCCTTTTTCAAATAAAATCTGTTGGACGGCTGAACCATTGAGAAACATCCTATACATGATCGAAATCTTTACGGAATGTGACATTGGATCTTCAATTTAAAATGTCAAAAATCTTCGATCTAGAAAAACTTGTAGAGGGAATCAGATATTTGAACACCAAAATGAATCAATGTTTTTCGGAATTTTTCTTTTCAATGGGAATTCAGAATGTTCATGAGTTTGGGGGCCCAAGATATTTTGGGTTTCTTACCTTTTTATCAAATTTAATATCTTCATACATGCTAATTTAAATTGTTGACTATTCTAATTTCTATAATTAAACTACTTATTTATTAAAACAAAACGATTTTGTTTAAAATTTGGATTTTATTTTTAGATAAATTGATGAAAAATACCCCAAACCCAAATACAGCTTAAAGCGGCAAAAATTTAGTTTATAACAAAAATTGAGAAAAACCCCCTTTTAACTCCCCCGGATATAAAAAAATTTCCGAAATTTTTTCGAAATTTTTTATTAACTGCTTCAGTTAATTTCAAGAAACATAAGTCCCCTTTTTTAACCTTATTTCGATGTGATCAATCCATAGTACCCATAGAAAATAAATAGGAAATCAAAAAAAAGTACATGTTCGAGTATCATTGAACAACCCCTTTTTTAATTTTTGGGATTCTTTTTTTAATAGGGAACAAAAATTCAACAGATTAAAATTCCCCTTTAAATTATAACAAGCCCAAAAACAAAGGATTTACCCATGAAGAGTCTTCAATCTTTAAATTGAAATATAATTTTTAAAAAAAATGGATTTTATAACACAGAAAAAAAGTTTTAATGTGGGTTGCTGTTATGTTAATGTGATTTAAAAATTTTAAACATTTACCCAGCAAAAGCAATTGACCTAAATTAAAAGCAACATTAAAAAAAATTAGTAAAAGAGTTCAAAAGGAAGGAAAAAAAAACGGTTGATAAAAGAATTTCCCAAATTTTTTGACTATTACTTTCAAAATTTTGCTTCTAGAAATTTGGTTTTTTATTTTGTGTCCCAAAAAATCGCGTACCCAAAATGTTTCTTGAATTGTAGTAATTAGGAAATAAAAAAAAACTTGTACAAACTTAAAAGAAAGTTAACCCCTTCCCAAAAGTTTCCCAAAAAAATTTAAAATCTTTTTCATATTTTGAACTATTTTGAACAAACAGCAAATTGGATTTTTTAAAAATTTTAGCCCCCTACATAAATTTTGGAGCTGTGCAGCCGCTACAAAATGGGGGTTTGATAAAATATAAAATTTAAGGGTATACAAAAAAGAACCAATCCCAACGAAAAAAGGCCCCAAAAAATTGTATTGTAAGTAAAACCCCTCCCGGGCCTCCCAATATAAGAAACTGATCCCCGAAAAACTAAAAGAAAGTCATGTTTGGTCCAGGCAAATCCTTTTATGTAAAAATATAAAAAAATCGAAAAATCTTTTTTGATTTTATTGACCCCGGGCCCGGGGAAAATTTTTTTTGATTTATTCCTTAAACTAAATTGGGTTTTAAATTTTGAATCTAATAGGTTTTTTTAAAATTTTTTTTAGGTAAAATTGGTTTTGGAAAAAACCCCCCAAAATCCCTTTTTCTCTTTAATTTGGGAAAAAAATGAAAAAGGATAGTTTCCTTTTAAAAAAAACTTTTCAAACTAATTACCATATTATTATTACGTATAAGATTTTCAATCAAAATTTAATTTTTTAATTAAATTAAATTTTAAAAACGACTTCTCACCAAAAATCAAGAGTTGGTTGGAATCTATAGTTATTGGCCCCAATTCCCGAAAAAAAAAAAGAACTATTCCTTAAATTTAGAGCCCAAATTTTAAACCTTTAAAAAGTCGAAATTACTCTTTAATCAAAGGCTTTTTCCGTTTTTTTTTTGAGGCGAATTTAAAAATTTTTGAATTGTATAATCGTCAATTTCTTTATATGGGAAACGACCCAAAACAATTTGATTATAAATTTAATTCGTACGATCTAAGTAGAAAGTCTTTTTCTTCAGTCATTGATAAGCAATTTTTTGGGGCAATACTCAACGCAGTTACCCCAAAAAAAATACAAATTCCGAAAAACAATCTGTAATTAAGCAATCGTTTCTTTCGAATTTCGGGTTTCCAATTTTTCCAAACCCACAAGGGTTTTGATCTATAGGAACCCTACCGAAACCAAAAAAATTAAAGCAATGCATTTATCAAATTCAAAAAGGATTCGTCCCCGGAAAAGCTCCCATTTTAATTTATTTTTTTAATTTTGGATATTGAATAGTTACAGGGGAAACGATTTTCGTGGGATAAGGGAAAACATGAACCCCTGACCAATTTTACCTTTTCAGCTCGTACTGTTTTTTTGACCTAAAAACATGAACCCAGTTTTCAAAAGGGAACCCTTTTCGTAAAGATTTGAATAATTTTAAAGTTTGTTTCTTTCTCTTGTTTTTAGAAAAGTCGAAAAAATAGAATTTTGTATTTTATTTCCTTTAAAATGAAAAGAGTTGGGAAAAAGAAGTTTTAATAATAGATTCCGAGAAAAAGGGGTTTTAAAAAAAATTTTTCCAAATCCAAGTTTTTAAAAAATTGATCCATTCTTAGTCTAGGTAAAGCCCCTTTGTTGTGTTTAGAAATGAACAAAAAAAAATGGTTTTGGCTAATTTAATAAAAATACCAATTGTCTTTTCCAAAGGATTTGTACCTATTTTAAAATTATTTCAAATAGTTCGGGAAAACGAATATGTGGGAAAATTGAAAATTTTCCCAAAAACCGCCCAAAAAAAGAAACTGTTACAAAAAACGAAGAAACTAATAGTTTTTAAAAAGGAAAAAGAACGAAAAAATTTAAAAAAAATTTTTGTTTACCTGAATACTCCCTTTGATAACCTGCTACTAATTCCCCTGCTTCTGGTAAATAAAAAGGGAAACTTTCACATTTGCTAGGGGAAAAAAAATTAGAAAAACGAAAAAACCCTAAAAGGTTGCGGCCCCCAAAAATTTCCCCCCCCAAAAAGAAATTTTGACGGGCCCCAACTATATCAAAATGTAACCCTTAAAATATTAGTTAATAAAAGGCCCTTGGGAAAAATCCCCTTTTTCCTATCCCCTATTACGAACCTAATGGATTTTCACCCTTTATTAAAGGGGGGTCCTTTTCCCAAGGGGCCCCCAATAAATTAAGGCCGGGTTTGATATTTTTTTTTGGTTTGGGTATTTTGTTGTTTTTGTTTGGAGTTTTTAAAAAAAAAATTTTATAGTTAAAAAAAGAGCAAAAAAAATTTCGGGGAATTTTTTGAATTAGGGGCCCAAAGGAAATTTTGTTTGCTATAATAATAACTAAAAAAAGGGCTTTGAAAATTTAAACTCGTCCTTTTAAAAATTTCAATTTTTTTTTTTTTTGATTAATAAATTTAATTTTCAATAAAATTTCTTTCCCTTTTAAAAATTCAATAGTATTTCAACCTATCTTTTTTCCCTTAAAGAAAAAAAAAAATTTTAAAGTAGTTCAAACTATCATGACACACGATTTTTTTGAATTTTATGGGAAAAAATAAAAAAAATTCTTTTTATTTTTTGGGTTTCCCATTTTTTCTTTCTTAACGAGGGGGGTTAAAAAAAAGGGATTATTTCGTTCCGGGTAGTCATTTTTTTTAATTTTTGTGGATAGGGGATTTCTTGGATCGGAATCGTGGGGGGGTTTCTGCCCTTTATTTTTTATTTCCAATTTTAAAACCCCCAAATTTGGATTCTTTTTTTTTTTATACAAAAAAAAAATCCTTTTTGGGTAATTTACCTTTAAAAAAAACTCCATTAAAAAATCCCTTTTTGTTTTTTGTGTTCCCAACCATTTCCTCATTTTTGTTCATTTACCGCGTTATGGTTTAAAACTAGAAACGATAATGAAAACTTACACGGTTGATCTTTTGAACCCGCTTAAAAGGAAAAAATAAACCCTGAATTCTTGGGGGAAAGGTCTTGCTTATATTTTTTTTCTTTTTTCTTGTACATAGGGAAAAGAGACTCAAAACGTTTTAAAAGTTAAATTTTGAAACTTTTTTTTTTTTCATTAAAAATAACTATTTGGATTTAGTTCATCGGCTTGAATGATGGGAAAAAAAAAATGGAGATATTATTAAAAATTTTTTTTAATCCCAAAAAAACGGAATAAAAAAAATTTATGGGTTTTAAAAGAATCGCACGTAGAGATATTGGGGGAAACACAAAAAGGGGGGGGGGTTAATTTGGGTTTTTTATAAATAAACGATTGAGCAGCCCCTCGTAGACCACCTAAAAAAGGAATTTTTTTTTATTTGATCCTATTGACATAAAAAGTCCAAGGGGCAATACTTGAAATTTCAATCCATAAAAAAAAACCCCATATTGGATCAGATAAAAAAAAGGTGTAGCTAAAAGGAATTTCTAAATTTAATTAGTAAAATGGATTTAACCCGCTATAGATGGTCCTTTAATGAATAAACGAGTATCTTCCCCAGACGGAAAAAAGATTCTCTTTGAAAATGATTTTTTTCCCCTCGGCTAGAGCTTGAAGAATTCCCCAAAAAAACCGGGGTATTCAGGCCCAAAACGTTGTTTTTTTTTTCCCATTTTTTTTTTAACAGGTTAAAAAAAGATTCTAACCAAAGGAAAGGGGTTACTCTCTTAACGTCAAGCGAACTTCAATTCGAAATTTGGATTTAAAAAGAAAAATTCTTCCCCAATAGTTTCGAACCTACGACAGTTAGTTAACAGCCACCGCTTCTACCACTAGAACTGAGTAACAACGAATTCTGATCTCATAGATTTAATTCCGTTCTCAACTCATAACAATATGAGCTCGAAGTTTTCCTTCGAATAATCCCGATCTTCTTGGTGCTCCGTTCCATGCCTCTTTCATAGGAACCTCAAAAGTGGCTCATTTCATTATATTCCATCCATATAAAATTCATTCATTTAATACCCTTTGGTGTAATGAAATAAGGATAAGTTGGGTATATTCTTACTTTCTAATTAATTCAAAATAATCATAAAATAATGAAATTGAAAGAAAGAAAAGGGGATTTTGATAATTTGAAATTTTACTAGGTATCTCATAACTTATGAGACGATAACACTTAGGGTTATTGTACTTATATGGAGTTCGAGCACACTTTCATAGGATCCATAAAAACAATTCAGCTCAGTAATAAAAGGGAAATAAAGGAATTACTAAAAATTATCAAATGACGTACTTCTATGATGGTCCTATTGATAAACGATATTATCCCCGCGGAAAAGATCTCTTTGAAAATGAGTTTTTCAGCTAGACTTGAAAATTCCATATGTTCGGTATTATCGAATATTGTTGTAATTCCTCATATTTCTTTTTAACCAAATTCAGGTACCCTATTGTATTCCCAATACAGAGTAAAAATAGTCATTTCAATTGATTCCCATTATTTATTTAAGATTCCAATGTAAAGATTATAATTTATTTTTCGATCAATCAAATTTATTTAACAATTATTTGGTGTAATTGTAATTTTATTCATGAAATCGTCTTAATTCAGCTATTTCTGATTAAAATATTAGAAATTTGAATTATTAATCCAGTAGTCCATTTTCCAATTAGAAATTCCTTGATCTCTACTTTAAAAAAATTCCAATTCCTTTGTGTTTACACTTTCATAAACTCCCGATTACAAAAATGGGAAACGGTTTTTTAATAAGAAAAGGGTGAAAATATCAAAGGTTTTGATTACAAAAACATCGATTAAAGCAATAGGACAAGCAGGGAATTCTTCTAGAACCTTTTTACTTTTTGATTTCGATAGTTCGCTAAATAATCGTAAGAAAACCATGAATGGAACGAAAAAAAAGTCAATTTAAATTGCACGTAACATTCATAAGAAACTTTACGAAATCTCAAATATTCGATCTGTAGCATAATAATTAACTTTTATAGCTACTCATTAATAATCAAAAACCAACTCTTTAAAAATTAGTTTCGATGTAATAAGTTGATATTCAGAAAACTGTAAAAAATAATCAAAAATTCCAAAAACTAATAGCATCCTATTGTTAGATGCGCAATCCTCGAAAAGAAAAATAATTATGCACATCTCAACCAGGGGGCAACTTTCGAATAGATCATATAAAAATTCTTTTTTCTAAAAGAAAAAAATTCAGTGATTTTCACCCAAAATATGGTTAAAAGGCCAAAAAAGACCAACCTTAGCAGGAATTTCGAACTCGAATTGAAGTTATAGATAAAGAATGCATTACTCAAAATGTACTAGAAAACAAGACAAGATTGTGTAATAATAAAGCTAAAAAAGAATATTTCGCTAAAATATATATGAATCCCTTTTTGAATGGCTCCCTTCGGGGAAGGATCAAAAAAAAAATTTCACCATCAATGATGAATGAAACTTCCATAAAAAATGATATAGAGACAAGTCTGATAAATAAGATTCATGGTATACTTTTTCATCCCAATTATGATAAAATTGAAGAGAAAATAGATACATTTGATAAAAACGTATTATCAAGAGAAAAAAAACGTTCTTTCTTTCCTAAAAGCGAACAAAGAAAAATTGATTCAGAAGATGAAATAAAAATTGTCAAATTTTTATCCGATACGATTATGGCGGATCCGAAAGCCAAAAGAATCAGAAAAAACGCCATTGGAATAAAAGAAATCGATAAAAAAGTTCCTTGCTGGTCATAACAAATTAATCGACGATTTAGAACAACAAAGGGGGAAAACGAAGAAAACGTGGCAGAGGATCATGAGATTCGGTCAAGAAAAGCCAAACGTGTAGTGACTTTTCTGATAACCAACAAGATACTACGATACGCTATCAAAAACTAATAACCGATCAATCAATTGAAGTGCTTTGAACTTTTATTCGCAACAATCGAATTTTTCGGTCGAGACTTATAATCAACGTCTAAATGACTAAAACCCTTTTTCTTTTGTCTTTCAAGTGAAATTGAAATTTGAATTTTTTTATCATAAAAGAAATCCTCTTCTTTTTTTACTATATCGATGAATGAAAAATAAATTTTAAACAAGAGTATAAAAAACAAGACAATTGTAAAAAAATCTTAGATTTCTTTAATTCCAAAGTAATCAAAAAAAAAGAGAAAAAATTTATTTTAGGATAGAATATGAAAAGGTAAATTGATACATTCCAAATAGATTAGAATAAAGGTTATAAAAAAAGAACAATCTTTTCTTATAAATATTATTCTAATTTTATTGAGAATAACGAAATATAGTTCGTATGTTATTATTTCAATTTGAATGGTTCTTTACCCTTGGATGAATAGAGAAATGCATATTTAAGTACTAAAATGGGTTCATTATCAAATAATTTCCAGATAATGTGGACGTATTCAAATAAAGATCTGTTTCCCTTGTTGCAAACCTATGGCAACCAAGATTAATTAAATTAGACAAGAAAGAACTTTAAAAGAAATAAAAAAGATTTTTTTTTTTTAAACAGTTGGTTGAACAAGAATTTCCCTTTTTTCTTCCCGAAAACGACTTCATTTTTCGACCTATTGAACTTAAACAAAAATTATAAAATTGCAAAAAGTCTTTTTAGTGATAAATTTTTAGGAACAAAACAAAATTTTCAAATTTAAATTTTGAAATCGGTTTGCAAACATTCTTATTTTTAAAGAAAATAAAAAAACTTATCAAAAAACTTTATTCTGTATTCGATTAAGAAATATATTAGTGATTATTTAAAAAGAAATTATTTAATAATGATAGATAATTCAAATCGTCCTTTCTATTACAATTAACTGATTTGACAGATTAATATTACCAATATAAAATGAATTGTTAGAGAAAAACATCTGAATCAATAGAAATTACAAAATAAAAATCTTCTTTAATTAGGAAAGAATTTTTGGAATAAATAGTTACCCGGAACTAATATACATTATAAAAAATTTTGAGAATTAAAAAGAAAAATCCGATTAATCGAAAATCGTATTATCTTTTACTATTTTAATTAACGTTCGTGCTTTATTGTTTTTTTTCCTTTTTCCTATTATATTTCAGCCTGCTTTTTTCAATATCTTTAACTTTGAGAAACTGATCCAAATGAAATTAAAAATCAGTTTTCCTTACTGTAAAAGATTTTTTTTCTGATTTCTTTCAATTCAATAGATTTTTTATCATTGATAAATGAATCTCCCTTTTTTCCATGATTTTTATTTTACAAATTTTCATTCCAAAAAAATATTAATAATTTCATGCTATGATAGTTTTCAAAAATAGTTAAAAATTTTAAAATTTAGATAAAAATTCTTTTGATACGAAGACTTTCATTTCTGAATTAAACCAAAATCCAATAGACAAAAAATTTGGTTCGGAGTATTATCTTGATTTATCTCTATTAAATGATAAAAAAGTACCACTAATGGCTAAATCAATTTCAAAATTATGAACCATTAGAATTTATTAAATAGTTGGTGAAAAACGATACAGATAATTCTTACAAAAATTTTAAGATAAAGATTCAAATTCATTCCGAATCAAAAATTTAATCTAAAATATTGATCGAATACCTTTTCTCCTATAATAATTCTAATTCTAAAGATCATAATCTTCATATATTAATTTTTACCATTATGTATTTAATAAAAAAGGAAATCATTCCTTTTTAATTTCACATATGGAAACAAAATATTTCATTCGGATTAGATTACATAAATTAATTTGAGAAAATGATATTCTGAATTTTGATAAAGTTATATTTAGAAAATTTTTTGATTTGAAAAATTTATTCAATTTTTTATTGAAAAAATAGATTTCTTTGTTCGAATAAATTTTGTTTAAATTTTAACAATTTGGGGTTCATAATTATAGTAATTTTAAAAGCCTTTTTTACTATTCATTTCGAAAGATCAGAAATCAATTATACATCCGTACAAATTTTTCCATTGTTATTTCGAATTCTTCTTTTTTTGAATGAATGTTTGTAGATTACTAAGTTCTCTCATTCTAAGAAGAAATTGGTTCTTCCTGAATTTTACTAACATATATTACTGATAAATAAAACTGGTTATAATCAAATTATCTATGCTTGGTAATAGGGAAAGAAAATTAAAGAAAATTAAATTCACTAGAAAATCAAAGGAAACAAATTTATTATAATGTTAAAAAATCTATTGAATTTAATTGAAATCACTGAAGAAATAGAATCTACAATGAATTTAATCTGATAATTCAAAAACCCAAGATCTTGATCGTTCTTAAATAGATAAAAAATATTATATATTTTGCGCCGAAATAGAAAAAAAAGTAAAGAAAATACAATACAAGAGTACACGGAAGAGAGCTTGATTTTGTACTAAAAGATATTTACGTTTTCAATTAAATTGAATGGGGATCTTTTAATCAAAAAATAAATAATATCAAGTTATTTTTACTTCGCTTAACTGATTATCCTAAAAATTCTTATTTATTAGGGGAAAGTTTTTTTATTTTTTTTTCAAAAGATTTTTGCTGAACCATTTTATTAAAAATATGAAATTATCGAAACATTTTTGTTCTTTAAAAAATGTATACTAGCAATTATTTTTATCAAACTTATAATTTTTCTTTTTAGTTCTTTTAAAATAAGGTTTCCCAATAAATGAACCGAGATTCGTTTTAAGAACCAAAGGGAAAATTTAGTTCCAACCCAATACTGTTAAAAAACAAAACAATTGATTATGTTTTCTTTTTTCCAAATATCTTTCTGACTTTTGAAGTAATAACTTGAATCTGTGCCAAGGTTGAAGTCACGGGGAAAAAGAATCTTTATGTGAATAACGTCCGATCAAACAGGTCTTGGAAAATTCTGTTTCGGATAATAAACCTTTATAAGATAAAATTAATAATGCATTTCTTAATTCATCCTTTGGTCCTCAGACCATCGGAATTGAAATTAATTACATACGATATTTTTCGATACATAATGGAAGTATAGTATTCTAAGGAAAAGATTGGTTCCGCAATACAAACTTCTTATTATTGTAGCGAAATTAATTCTATCCCAAGCTCGCTATATTCAAAGTCGAGCTTCCTCTCTTTTCTTACTTTATTTCATTTTGTTTTCTTTTCCTCGTATAATCCAAATTATTAATTCTTTGTTTTTTTATATTTGTTAAAAATTAATTTATCATTCGGATATATAAAATAAGCACTTTCTCTATTCTATCGAAAAAAAGAGGAATGCATTATTTGCTTGTAAGAGTTCAAAGTAAATGAATTTTAAATCATTGAGACGCATGTGATCCTGATTATGTCATACAAATCGGAAAATTGGATAACTATCATAGCCACTTCATCTGATTGATCGGGAGTATTAGTATTTTTATTATCGTATAGTAGTATCATTGATGTTATCAGTAAAGATCAAAAAAAAGTTGGCTTTATTTGACGTTCTATGATTCAGTTTTTTCATAATAACAAATTTTTCTTCCCATTTTGAATTTCACAGAAAACTATTTATCTCAAAGAGTCTACGAAATCCTGGGAAACCAAGGCTTCTGTCTTATTTTCAAAGAAAAATAGAGTCCGTTATAAAAGAATTATTAGTCAACTGGATATTTTTTTCAATTCGTTAAAGAAGTAACTTGAATTATTTGATTTATTTTATATGAATCTTCTATTTTATAAACTTCTTTTTGTTTCAGCAATATGATAACATGAATAGATCAACTATGCATATATTTTAAGTTATCATTGAGGAAATATTTGATTCCCAAGTAATATGGGGTACATATTTAGCAAGTGTTTTTGATGTTTTTCAATCTAGCGTTGAGTTTTATATGATTCTGACAATAATTATTTTACACGAAGGTGGTTTTTTTTTTAAAATTTTCCAAAAATTTTCTTTAAAAGGGAAAGTTTTCTTTTAGAAAAAAATTTTTCAGGGCATCCGGAAAAGGCAAA
>JBBMOL010001840.1:0-31738 GCA_037954665.1 Laguncularia racemosa
TTTAAAGTTGTTAAGTGTTATATGTAATAAATTTTTTTATCAAACTAACCACCTTATTGAACTCGACCTCAAGTTTTGAACTAACACATTTATTCTTTGTAGAAAATTCAATCTTCTTGTTGGTAGCTAGTGGAGCGAACCTCATAGAAACTAAATGGCGCCTTGATAGATACTTGCTTGATTTCAAGTTAGAAGATAAACTTTCAAAAATATTCTTTATCCTTCCACTATAATACCCCAAAAGATATCAAGTTGAAATGTTATGTTTGATGATATCAAGAATATCTTGAAATGGAGAAATATCTTGGCCTTCTTAAAGATTGGGGGGGGGGGGGGGGGGGGGGGGGGGGGTGGGTTCAAACATTGTTTGTGCTAGGCTATTGTACCTAAAAGAGAGGATTATGAACAAATTAGAAGGGTGGACTGGGAAAACTTACTCTTATCTACAAGAGAGAAGAAAGTGTAGATTAAGTTTGATCGCTATGTGATTCCAAATTATGCAATGAGAGTATTTTAAGTTTCTTAAGAGTTAGTGCAATGATGTAATAGCTTCATTAGCAAGATTTTGGTGGGAGAAAACATTATTGCTAGAAGGATACATTGGAAGAGGTGGGAGGATGTGTCTATGTCCAAGAATAATGGTGGTTTAGGCTTTAAAGATATAGAACTGTTTAATAATGCCATGTTGGGATGATGGCCTAGAGATTGCTAAAAAAATCTTAATACTTATGGGTTAAGTTTTTCAAAAGGATATATTTTCCAAAATTTGAGTTTTTTCCAAACTTATAAGGGTACTAGACCATCTTGGTATTGGCATAGCATTTTATGTGGAAGGGAAATGGTGAAACAAAATAGTTTATGGTAGGTTAACGATGGGAAAAGGGTTAAAGTTTGAGGAGACTAATGGATTCCCTCAATTGAAGGTTTTAAGTTGCATCCTCAAGTGTATGTGCTGATTAGCTCTAATGTAATGGTGGAATCTCTCATAATAGAGGGATTGAAGTGAAATTTGGAGTCAATAAGAAATGCTACAATTGATAAGAAAATATAAGCAATAATTTGAATTCATATTCCTCATAGTCAATAGGAAGATATCCTCATGTAGCCACATGATAGATCCAGAAAGTAATTGGTTAAATCTAAGTACTTCTTGTTAAGAAAAACTAGTTCAACTCAAGATAGTGATAGAGTTTCATGTTCTTGCTAGGTTAATCAAACTTTGTGGAAACTAATTTGGTCTTTAGAAATTGGGCTAAGAATTAAGCATCACATTTGGAGAATTTGTACCAATTCCCAAACTATAAAAGCCAATTTATTTAAGATCAAATGAAAATCTTCTCTTAGATGCTAATTTTGCAGCTCAAATTAAACCATGGAGCATCTTTTAGTTAAATGTTTTTGGATAAAATATGTTTGGTTCAAATGTATGGGAATAAGCTATGACTAGTTGCTAATATTAAAATTGAGGAATGGTTCATGCCGATGGTGAAAAATTTAATGGTGTTGGAGAATGATTGGAAGAAAGTTATGCAATAATTTTTTTTTTTTTTTTTAGTATGTTGGTTTGCATGGAAACATAAAAAGAAGTGTATCTTTAAGAGTAAAAGGCTAAAACCTTTAGTAGTGGTTAAGAGAGTTTGTGTAGTTATCATGGAAACACCTACAACAACAACGTTACAAGGAGCACAATTCATGAGAAACAAAGAGTTTAATGTGTAGCAAACACTTGTAATTGGTTACATTAAAGTGAATTATGATGCTTTTTTCTTTTTCTTTTTATAATAATTCTAAAGTTGTAAGCTTAGGAGCTATCATAAAAAATGAAATTGGAAGTTTTGTTATAGTAGCTTCAAAACTGTGCATTGTGTAGATGTGGTATCGATGGAGGTGTAAGGAAGGTATCTTGTTGGTTGAAGAGATGACTTTCAAGAAAGTTGAAGTGGTAATAGATAATTTTCTAATTTTCCATAGCTTAAAAGATAAGAAGTTATTGTCTTGGAAGTACAAGTTCATCATTAACAACATTTTACTTTGAAGTCTTATTTCTTCTCTTTACCAAACAATCTTAATAATAAGTGCAAGGATTGTGTTATATCCTTAGGGGTTAAGCTTTAGTTATGGGGATCTTAATCCCTCTCCACTTTTAGCTAAGCTCTGATGTTGGATTGTGGTTCAAGACCTCCAAATTGTGATATCTAATCTTGTTCTTTTTCTTGAAATAAAGCTTTATTTCTGGCTAATAATAATAATAATAAACCTTATTTCTCATCATTTACACTTATATTCATTAACCAATGAGTATTTGTCACACCATATTTTATGGATGAAAGAGTTAATCTATTTGACTAATAAAAGTTCAATTAGACATGATATTTAATACCTTTGATTTTAGGTGTACAATTTAACACATGAAAATTCAATTAGATATGATATATAGCAATTTTAAACTTTAAACATGAAATCGAAAAACATGTAAAGTTCATAGAGTAACTTTGAAATTATTTCAAAATAGAATTAATCTAAAAACTTATTATCAACCATATGTATGGATATATAATAAAAGACATATAATACATATTATTTCAATAAAATAATTCTACAAAAGAGTGATAAATTTCACACCAATACAACCACATGTGTGAATAGTGCATCAAATGACCAACCCACTTCTTCAAAACTAAATCCAAACACTTCCTCTTGTAGATTGGTGACAAGTGAATTTATTATATTTCAAGCTAACTTTAGGTACATAACATCATATTTTCATTTTTAATGGTTTAGCATAAGATTTAAAAGAATATAATATATATATATATATATAAATTTAAATAAAAAGAAGTTGAAGAAATATACATAAAAGATGCTTCATATCGACATCATTTGTGATTGTTGCATATGAGTCCAGCAGGTAACGTTTGAAGAACATATGATTGATCCCTATTGAGACAAAGTGCAACCTTTCTATGGGATTTTGTTTAAGCTAAATCTTAGACTGTCCTATTGAAGTCCCTCAATTTTATTTTCATTTCAAGGAATTTAAAACTCTTGTGCACAATAAATCTATCATTAGTTAGTTTTAAAACTCTCTAAATGCTTTAGATTAGAGATTTTTATGGTGGTTAAGCACATATTTCACTTAATTGGCACCATATAATCCTCATTAGTTTAGATAATTTTGAAATAAATGTCACATTTGGTACTTCAATTTTGCTCAATTTTAAAATAAACTACGCAATGTTTCAAAGTATCAATTTAATACTTGAATTTGCTTATTTTTGCAATCAACTACATAAACTTTGCTCATTCTTATAATAATCTACCTGAATTTTGCTCAATTTTTACAATTATTTACCTCATCCGAATACCATAAATGATCTTGAAAAGTTTAGTAAATTGACACTTTTAAATTTTAGGTAGTTAATTAAAAAAATGATAGAGTTTAGGTATTAAATGTGATATTTACCCTAATTTTAACATTTTATCTCTAGATTTTAGAGCTTCCATAGTTTTATAATTTCATGTATTTTTTTTCTTCTGATTTTCTCTTTATTATCATGTGTAAAATAATTATAAGGATTTATAATGTAGTCAAAACAATCTTGAATAATGCAATTTCTATTTGTGTTTTATTGTTGTTTTGTTATTGATTGAATGAGTTATTGTGTGACTAGAAATGTAGTATATTTCTTGGCTTGATTACCTAGATGAAATGAATAATGAACGAAAACTTAAAAGTAATCTTCGATAGATAGATCCTTAATTTAGCAACCAAACACACAATATATTTGAGGTTACAACAAGAGTATTAATCTTAAACATTGCAATCTTCAAGAACTATTTTTACTATAGTAGCCATTAATAATTATGAAAATTAGGTTATACATTGATAAAGAGGTGCCTAATTAGACTAAAGGTAATTGTTGAATAGTCGAGTGATTTGACCAAAGTAAGCTTAGAGAGATAGGTTCTTAACTTAGTAAAAATTCAAACTATAGTTGAGGATAGAGTAAGATACTAAACTTAACTTGTTAACCATGATAATTTTAAGGAACTAAAATTACCATATTAGCTATCAACAAACCAAACTTGACATGAATTATGACATACCAAAAATACTAAAAGCTAAAGCTAATAATAAGAAAACCAAAATTAAGTTAACTTGATATAATAGCTCTTTAATTGTTGAGCCTCTAGATTTTTACATAGATATACTTGAATTCAACACTTGATGCACCTAGATGAGTAACTCACTTTTGTTTAGATTTCAAAATAATTAATCAAAGAAAAAATAAAACTAAGATAATTCTATGATAGAAAAGGAGATGGTGCTTCATAATGATGAATTGGGGAGAGTTTTTCATCTTGCAAAATATTGAGAAATGATGACAATGTAATTCTAGGATGATTTTTTACAACATCTTATTATGATAGAAGTTAGGAAGCTAGGAAGCAAACAAGGATCATGATCCCATGTTTTTACTAAAATTGGCCATTACCAAGGACACTTTATGATTAGTAAAAATTTTAACTTTGATTTAAAAAAAAATGCCTTACTTGCCATATATTTTATTACCATCAACATAATGCCATGAAAATATTCCACTAATATAGGGACGATTGAGTTATCTTAGGTTCTTCTGGTGAACTTTTAGCTTTATGCAAAACTTAAATCTATCATTTAGTTGTTTGATCAATTCTAGAATCTTTCTTAAGATATTTTTTTAATTAATTCTAAATGAGAATGTTAACAATACAACTCAAATTAAATTAGTTTTCATTAATGCTTCATCTAATTTCTAATAGACTATCATTGACCAAAATTTCAAAACCACCATGATTATGCTACCAAATTCAAAATTAAGTTGGAGGTTTTGATGGTTTTTAATTTATGAAATTAATGAAACCTTTCAAGAATTTGTCTAATTTAGTGTTTTAACTTCTCATCATAGAGGTACTGCTCCTCCAAACACATATATAGTGAACTCAACTATTTACACTTAATAAGCCACCCAACTTTGGGAAAATGGTTAAAGATTATTTCTAATCTATTATCGAATATAATGTAATTTGACCTCTCCATTTTCATATCTCATATCAATCCAATGAATTGCATGTTGTTATTATAATCCTTTTGTGCTACTCCCCTAGATAAATTATACTCACATTGTTAATGAGCCATCCCTTTTAAGGTCCACATATTTCACAGGTCACTCTTATCTTAACCAAGTGGCTTGAATATCTAAGCTTTAATCATGGAGAGGAATTAATCTTATCTTAGCATGTGCCTTGCTTATGCTTTGAGTGGATTAAAAGAATGTAATGACAAAGAAGAGCATGCCATGTTAATATTGGATAACTGCAGTTACTTTTAGAAAATAGTTTATATTTTGGTAGATCCAAGTAGCAAGCTTAATTATAAACTATGCTTTGGAAATAAACTTGGGTTGCTCTTAAAAAACTACAACTACAATTAATTAGGATATCAAGTAGCCAACGGACAAGAATTAGATTTGTTCATCCTATGATCCAAACTTAAAAATAGACATAAAGGGGGTGTATTACACAATAGATTTCTCATAATGTCCTTAAGGGGATTATGACATAGTGCTTAGTGTTCAATGGTTAGTGAAGCATAGAGATATCAAGTGGAATTTTTCTCAATTGCACATGGAATATACTTAGAAGGCTAAATTGTTTAGTTAAAGGAAAAATGTAAACAAACTTTAAGGTGTTGCTACGCAATGAAGACAAGTAAATTGTTAAATCTAATTTGAATCCATGTTATGTATCTTTTCCATTCAAAATTAATAAAAGTTTAATTGAAAGTCTAAGCTTGCAATGAAGTAGATAACAATTTTGATGCAATGATGAGAAGGAAGACTATAATGGTAATTATAAAAGCTGACATTGAGGTATTTGTTGGATTGCTGAAAGAGTTTTATGATGTCATTTGGGAAACAAATGCTTTACCTCTTCAGAAGATTTTTACCATAATCTACTCAAAGAAGAGGTCAACAACACTAAATATTAAGCCTATAACCATTTACATGCACAAAAATGTGATAGAGAATATAGTGATTGGAATATTGAACACATGAATCATACAATGCTTTGATAGTCCCTATTCTTCACTGATAGTATTGGTAAAAAGTAGTATAATACATAGTGGATATGTATTGATGGGAATTAAACCTTTGGATTTAGCAATGGGGAAATCAAATTGAACAAATGAGCCTAGACATCCATATGTTATTTTATTTATCTAATAACAATTTGTCTTTTCATTGTAGTAGGTAAATTTATTGGTTTTATAGGACGGCGAATAAAATTCACTAAGGATCAATTGTGGATCATTCATGGACTTACATCAACCAAAAGGACCGGTCCAACAATTGTTCCATAGAAGTGAAGAACCAACCACTTTTGAGGGCCTATTTGTAATTTTCTTTTGGTGTTTAAACTAGTCACTTGTGGGTTTCACTTGTAATTTTGTTTTGTTGAATTTACCCTATTTAGATAAGTATAAATACTTGCTAAGTAGGTTTAGAAGGGGACTTTTTGATAAACACATTTCAGCTGCCTCTTTTATGTGAAGGGTGTGATACTTTTCACAAAAATACTCTTATCAATTCTACTCTATGATTGTGGCGAGTGAACTTGGATTTGTGGCGAGTGATATCAACAAATTACAAGTTGATCATAATTCCAACTAGTGCATAATATTTAGTAAGGAATTAGTTACTTTATGCTGTTCTTGATTCATGTAAATTAAGGTTCAATTTTAAGCTTGGATTCACGCCATTTGATTTGGAAATTAGAATCAATTGTGTTTGTTTCTTTGATTGGTATTAGAATTCCAATTGAGTACCTTATAATTTCATATTCAATCAAATTGGTTCATGCTATTAGGGCTTACGTGGAAGTGGAATCATGCCATTTTATGAGTTGTGTTTAGTTGATTATCCAATTGGCTTTGTGTAATTGTAATTGGATACTAAGCACATCACCATTTGGTATCAGAGTACATCATATTTTGGTATCAGATCACATCATATTTTAGTATTAGAGCAAGGGTTTTTGAGAAGGGATTGCGTGATTTCAATTGGGAATTAGGGTTCTTAAATTTCCGTTTCTTAGTTGAAGATTACTTGAATTGGAATTGAAGTAAATTAAGTGATTGTATTGTAATTTACCTTCATTGTTGTGGAATTGGAAGTGGAAATTTCATACTTGAACTTTTTATTCTTTACCTTTGCTGTGAGTTTCTTGTTTGAGGAGGAAAGGAATTGCATTGCTTGAGGAATTTCGGAAGTAGACTTACCTTCATTTCTAGATTTTTCTTTCAATTGCGTGGAGGATTTGGAAACAATTTGAAATTCAAAAGAAATCATTAAGTTGAAGGAGTTATTGTGTATTGTTAATCGTAATACACTTTGACTATTTTGAATTGTTTACTTTCCATTTGGAGAAGTATCATTAATTGTTTCCATCGTTACTTGCTGTCGTGATTAGAAGTGTGTGTTGAAGTATATGTTGCATCGTGGGTGAAGTGAGTGTGTGTGGTTGAAGTGTGTTGCACCATGGGTGAGGTGTGTATGTGTGTGGCGTAGTGAATGTGGTGTAGTTGAAGGGTGTTGCACCGTGGTGAAGTGTGTGTGTGTTTATGTGGCATAGAAGTGTGTGTATTGTGGTTTGACGAAGTGCTGCACCGTGATTGTGTGTGTGAGTTGTGGAGTAAGTGTATATTGAAGTGTTAAGTGAATGTGTGTTGAAGTGTGAAGAGAGTGTGTGTTGAAGTGCAAAGTGAGTGTATGTTGAAGTAATTATTGTGTATTGCATTTGATGTGAAGTATATTGTAACTGCCTTGAATTGTTTTTGGTGTTCCAACAGATCAATTCATCAACCATGTCAAATGATAGTATTAATGGGGGAATTGGCAATGAGGCCAATAGTGAAGTTAGTGGTGGTCAGCGTCATCGAATTGCAGGTGGAAGAACATTGGAGGAGCAGTTGCTGGATCTCACCACCATTGTTGCTACATTAGCAACAAGGATAGATCGAATGACGATGCCACAACCACCAGTAGCAAATCCTTAGGCACCTCTACCTAGGGTAGTTCCTCAGAATGTTCATAGGGAGGGAACTGTTGGAGGTAATAGGGGCAGAAGAATGGAGGGAGATTATCATGCTTTTAGGGAGGAAAGAGATGATAATTTTGAGAATGACCCTTACCTAAATAGGGATTTCAGACCACCTCGAGGATTAGAGTATGTGAAACTACAGATGCCTTCATTCGATGGCAGGGGTTTTGCATATGATTATTTAGATTGGGAGGATATGGTTAAGGGTCTGGTAGCTATCGAATTCATAGGTTATGCCGCCTTATGGTGGAAAAATCTTGTAATTAGTAGATGAAGAGATGCTGAGGCTGATATACATATTTGGTGGGACATGAAATGGGTATTGAGGAAAAGGTTTATACATGAACATTGTCGAGTCGAATTTTTGAATTTTCCCATTCCTAATCCGATCTAGACTAGACCCTATGCTCATCTAATATAGATCCTCGACTTGAGTTAGGAACTTCGTTTAATTTTGGAGTCGCCACCCAACTGTTGTTGGAAAATATTGAATTAAGACTAAAGGAGCGGATTAGTCTTAATTTGGACCACTAGTCGTCGTGATTTCCTCTTCTCGCTTTTGGTGAAAAGAGGAAAAGGAAAACCAGAGTTTCTAAGTTCGGAGGCTAACCTATTAAAACCTTATGGTTACCACCTAATCTCCTAAAATTGTTCCTATTTAGAAATGTGTTTTATTGTGTTTCTGTTACTTTTTATTATGTTCTTGAATTATTTAAAAAAAAATGATTTTTTTATTTCATTTTATGGGTTGACCCAAACGGGTGCCTACGTACCTGCTATTCAGGATCAAACAAGCCGTAGTTCGCTTTTCTGAAAACTTTAAGTTTTTTTGTGAATTTTAATTTTGAAATCTCTTTTGATTTATGTTCTTACCATTTTTGGGATTTTTCTAAAAATTCTAAGCCTAAGCTTTAATTGGATTTTTGAAAAATGATTTTTAAGGAAAAACATCAATTTTGGATTTATTTTTGAAGAAAATGATTTTTCTAAGTGCTAAAACTCATTTTTATGATTTTTTGTGATCTTTATTATTCTTCTTGATTTTTTTATTTTTTATTTATGATTTTCATCATTTTTTATGATTTTTGTAGTTTTTTATTATTTTTATGATTTTTATTAAATTTTCTATAATTTTTGTGAATTTTTTTTTAAATTTATCCTAAGTTAATATCTATCCTATTTTGAAATCTAAAGTTTTATTATTATTTTCCTAATATTTTTTTTTACCTTTTTACATTTTATTATTTTATTTTTTTCTTATTTTTTCTTCTCATTTTTTTCTTATTTATTATTTTTTCTACATTATTAAATTCTAGAAAAATCTAATTTCTACATTTTCCTATTTATTAAAAATAAAACATAAACCAATAAATAAATAACTAACAAAATAACAAATTATAAATTAATTCGGAATAAATAAATAAACAAAATAAAATAAAAAAATCTGGAAAATTCGACTTACCTGGATCCGGGTCGGTGCGCAGGTCGGGTCGATCGGGTCGGTCGGATCGGTCAGACACGACGGCGGGGGTTGCTTGATCACGGCGTTCCGGCGGCCTTTTGTAGCGGGTGAGATGTCGAATCCTAGCTTCTCGAGGGTACTGAATCCAATGGTGGCGGTGGTTCACTCCTAGATCGCCTCCTGATGGTAGTTCAACGCCGGTCGGTGGTCGCGATTTTTGGTTCTTCTCAGATGCTCTCCGATTTGCACTCTTTCCTCACTTTCTCTCAATTGTGATTCGTGTTTTGGCTTCCTCTACTCCTCCTCTATTTATAGGCATCCAGAAACCCTCTTGGATAAGCTCAAATCGGCCGATTTGGATAAATCCGAATTTCTTCCGTTTTTAGATTTGATTTTATCCCGGCGATTTGATGTTGATCTCTTGTTTTTCTTTGATTTATCTTATGGATTCGGCTTTATCTTGATAGTAATCTAGAAGATTTAAAAAAAAAATGATCGATTCCACCTTCGTCGGACTTGCTCCGGCTTCTTCTCGCGTCTGTCCGAGTGAAGAAGACGATCACGCGCGACATGCGTGACTTCCTTTGGCTAATTGGATGCTGCCACGAGGCAACTCCAGGCGAAAGGCAAAAAAGTTGCATCGAATGCTCGGGGGAAGATTCGAACTCGCGACCTCCAGCCTCCAACACGTTCCCAGCGCACGCACGAACCAGCTGAGCTGGCCCAATTTCCCGATTTTCTTTATATCGCAAATTGCATATATGCAATGCGATTTTTTTCATTTTTTTGTATTTTTTGAAATTTCAAAAATTTATAAAAATTATTCATCCCTTATTATTACTATTTCTGAAATCATTTTTCAAAATTGATGTGTTTTCCTATTTATTTTTTTTTTTTGAATATTTTCCATTATTTTTGCTAAATTAGAAAAATTGGAAAAAAAATTAAAAATCGATTATTACTCATTCCTAGGGCAAAAATGGGGTGTTTACAGCTGCCCCTCTTTGTAGTAAAGTTTGAAAAGCTTAACTACAAAGATAAAAAAGAAGACACCATTTTTGGCCTTTTAAATAGGTTTTTGGTAGGAAAATGCTCCATGAGCTAATAATCCCACGATTAAAGATGGACATAACAATTTAGAATGATGTTCCTTCCCAAAAAGTGCTTTATGGGCTGACTAATTGGCGACATGACACATCTCAAGCATTGTGTAGGAATGTATGAGAAATAATGATATGAAGCGTCTTATCAGACTAGCAACCTTAGAAAGAAAATTTACTCAGGAAGCGCTCTTATGAGCTGGCCACCTGTCAACAGAAGCGTCTTGTTAGACTAGTAACTATTTGGAAGAATATTTCCCGAAAAGTGCCCCAAGAGCTGACTAATCGGGAGAGTTTAGGAAAGTGCCCCTCATGGGCTGACTAACCTTGAATTGAATGCCTCAAAAAGTGCCCCCTATGGGCTAACCATGAGGTAGATTTTTAGGAAAGTGCCCCCTATTGGCTGACTAACCTATGATAGAAATGTCTCAAAAAGTGCCCCCTATGGGCTAACCATAAGAACAAATTTTTAGGAAAGTGCCCCCTATGGGCTGACTAACCTGGAGTTGAATTGTCTCAAAAAGTGCCCTCTATGGGCTGACCATGAGAACAAAGTTTTAGGAAAGTGCCCCCTATGGGCTGACTAACTTGGAGTTGAATTGTCTCAAAAAGTGCTCCCTATGAGCTGACAATGAGAACAAGGTTTTAGGAAAGTGCCCCCTATGGGCTGACTAACCTGGAGTTGAATTGTCTTAAAAAGTGCCCCCTATGGGCTGACCATGAGAACAAGGTTTTAGGAAAGTGCCCCTATGGGCTGACTAACCTGCAAATTGAATTTGTCTCAAAAAGTGCCCCCTATGGGCTAACCATGAGAACAAAGTTTTAGGAAAGTGCCCCCTATGGGCTGACTAACCTAATGTAAAAATGATATCTAGAAAGGTGCCTTTATAGACTGACCTTGGAAGAGATCTAGGGAAGTACCCCTTTTTGGGCTGACTACCCTATTAAGGGGAATGTTTATACAAATGCCCCACTATAGGCTGACTCATTTTGTGCTTTTGAATATGCTTTCTACAGCCTGAACTAAATGATGTGATGATATGATGATAGTTATTTATTTTAATATGCTTGCCAGTTTATCGTGGATAGCAACCAAACAACTGAACCTTCGTGCTGGTTTGCTTCTGCTTCATTTCTTCTTATCTTGACACGGGGTTGAAAATTTTGATGTGCTCCCTTTCTTTATGCGCAAGGCTCTTTTGACGGTAATGTTATCCTAATGATGAGCTCTGTTCTAATGTTCAAAAATAGATAGGATTATATCACAAACTATATTAAGATTCATTATCATTTCCGCATTTATCTTTCATTGGTGATATGGTGGGTGATGTGTTTAGGAATATTTGTTGTGATGAGAATTGATTGTTGATCATTCGGGGATATTAACTTTACTTGTAAAAAGTAATAACTTGACTCGATGAAATTTATATCGAACATTGGCTTTCATAAACATTGGCAAAATTTCAATTTCCTTGCCTAAGGATAGTACATCTTTACAGCATCTGTGTTAATGGGGTCTCTCAATTCTGGACCATCCATTTGAGTTAATATCAAAGCCCCTCCTGATAAAACATTTTTCACCACATAAGGGCCTTCATAGTTTGGGGTGAATTTTCCTCTAGAGTCTTGGGCGTTCGGAAGAACCTTCCTTAGTACCAGATCCCCCTCTTTAAAGTATCGAGGTCTCATCTTCTTGTTAAATGCTCGGGCCATTCTTTGTTGGTAACATTGGCCATGACATAATGCGGTAAGTCTTCTTTCATCAATCAGATTCAGCTGATCAAGCCTCTTCTTTACCCAGTCTGACTCAGTTAACTGAGTTTCTGCCAGGATTCTGAATGATGGTATCTCAACTTCAACTGGTAGCACTGCTTCTGTACCATATACCAATGAGTAAGGGCTGGCTCCTGTGGATGTTCTTATTGAAGTCCTATAAGCCATGAGAGCAAATGACAACATTTCGTGCCAATCTTTGTAAGTTATTGTCATTTTCTCAATGATCTTTTTTATATTTTTGTTAGCTGCTTCTACTGCCCCGTTCATTTGAGGTTGGTAGGGAGTTGAATTTCTGTGGTTTATGTGGAATTGTTGACATAAACTTATCATTGATTTGTTGTTGAGATTGGTACCGTTGTCGGTGATGATAGACTCAGGAACTCCATATCGGGCTATTATGTCCCTTTTTAAAAAATGGACTATTACCCCTTTTGTGACATTGGCATATGATGAAGCTTCTACCCATTTGGTGAAGTAATCGATCGCTACCAGTATAAATCTATGGCCGTTGGATGCTGTTGGAGTGATAGGGCCAATTATGTCGATTCCCCACATGGAGAATGGCCATAGTGCTGATAACAAATGTAGCTCGTTGGGCGGAGCATTGATCCGGTTCGCATAGACTTAACACAAATGACAGTGCTTGACATATTTTATGCAATCTGATTCCATGGTTAACCAATAATATCCTAACCTCATGATTTTTCGGGCCAACATGTAGCCATTCATATGAGGTCCACATACTCCTTCATGCACTTCTTTCATTAGTTCGCATGTTTCATCTTTGTCCACACATCTCAATAGGGTGGTATCAGATGATCTCTTGTAAAGTATGAACCCACTTAATAGGAAATGGCTTGCTAACCTTCTGAGTGTTCTTTGGTCATTCTTACTAGCCATTTTGGGGTATTTACCTTCTTGGAGAAAGGTCTTGATATCGTGATACCAGGGTTTGTTATCTTGTATCTTTTCCATTGTTAAACAGTAGGCGGGCCGACTTTCGATGTCTATTTTCATCGGTTGAACTTCGGCTCCCCCTGTTATCTGGATTATAGATGCTAGCGTGGCTAGTGCATCTACGAACTGATTCTGAGTTCTTGGGATGTATGTGAAAGTGATTGCCTTGAATTCCTTAATTAGCTCTGTCAAGTGTTGATGATACGGTACCGGTTTGGGGTCTTTAGTCTTGTATTCCCCTCTTGTTTGTAGTATAATGAGCGACGAATCTCCATATACTTCTAACTCGCGGATTCTCCTTTGGCAAGCCATTTTGAGGCCGAGAATACATACTTCATATTCTGCGATGTTATTGGTATATGGAAATGTAAGTCTCGTCGCTGTAGGGAATTGAGTGCCATATGGGGATATCAATACTGCCCCAACCCCACAACTGAATACGTTGGCAGCTCCATCAAAAAACAATCTCCATTTAGCATTCTACCCTATCCCAAAGTCTTCTACCGGCCTATCTTCCACTGTCAATATATTCTCATCCAGAAATTGGCCCTGTAGTTATTGGGAATGTGTCTCGACAGGGTGTTCTGCCAATTGGTCAGCTAAGGCTTGCCCTTTCATCGAGTTCTGATTTATGTATGTGATGTCGAACTCAGATAGGAGCATTTTTCCACTTAGAGATTCTCCCTATCAAGGCTGGTTTCTCCGCCAGTATTTCAAGGGATCATATCTTGTCAGCAGCTTGATATGGTAGTAAAAGGCGTATTGCCTTAGTCGATGCATGACCCAAATTAGAGCACAACACGTCTTCTCCACCTCTGAGTACCTCTGTTCTCCATCTGTGAACTTTTTGCTCAGATAATATATGGAACGCTCCCTTCCCTCGTCATCTTTCTACCCTAGCACACATCTCATGGATTTAGGGAGTATAGTGAGGTATAGGAACAAGGGTTTTCCTTGTTTTGGGACTATCAGACTGGAGGTTTTATAAGGTAGTCTTTGATTGCCCTGAATGCTTCTTCACATTCGTCGTCCCATTCTATCGTGGCGTTCTTCTTCTACAGACGGAATAATGGCCGGCATTTGTCTGTGAGCTGGAGAATAAAACGAGCTATATAATTTAATCTTCCCAGCAAGCTTCTTACTTCTTTAACGGAGCGTGGGGAAGGTAGTTCTAATATGGACTTTACCTTGTCAGGGTCGATTTTAATGCCTTCCTGGCTTATGACAAACCCTAACAATTTCCCCGTTGTGACCCCGAAAGTGCATTTCTCTGGGTTTAACTTGAGCTGAAATTTTCTCAGTCGTTTAAACAGTTTCCTCAGGATATCTATATGGCTTTCTCCTTTTTGGATTTGGCTATCATGTCATCGACATATACTTCAACCTCTCGATGCATCATGTCGTGAAGTATTGCGACTATGGCTCTTTGATACGTTGCCCCGGTGTTTTTTAAACCGAAGGGCATGACTTTGTAACAGAAAGTCCCCCATGTTGTGATGAAGGTCATTTTGGTTTTATCTTCCTCAGCCATTTTTATTTGATTATATCCTGAGAAACCGTCCATGAATGAGAAAAGATGGTTTCCCGCAGTGTTGTCTACCAGAACATCAATGTGAGGTAGGGGGAAGTCATCCTTTGGCGTGGCTTGATTTAAGTCCCGAAAGTCTACGCATACGCGTACTTTTCCATTCTTTTTCATGACGGGGACTATATTTGCTACCCACTCTGGGTAGTCGGATACTTCAATGAACCCTACTTCTAGCAGTTTCTTGACTTTTTCTTTGATTTTCAGTTAGATGTCAGGCCTAAACCTTCTCAGTTTTTGTTTTTTAGGTTTGATATCTTCCCTTGTGGGAAGCCTGTGAACTACTATTGACTGGTCTAGCCCTGACATGTAACCATATGACCAGGCAAACACATCCGCATATTCCGTTAATAGCTCGGTTATTTCACATTTTTGCTCAGCGCTCAAACTAGTCCCGATTTTGAGGTTCTTAGGGTTTTCCATGCTTCCTAGATTTACTGTCTCCACAGGCTCGTCGATCGAGATTCCGCTTTGTTCATGTTTTAGCCAATTTTCTTATATTATTTCGTGGTCTAAGATATCGCCTTCAACAACTGACCCAGCAGCATTGGAAACGATATCAGCGTTTATACTTTCTACCTACGCGAAATATCCCTGATGTTCGATGGTAGGAGATCTAGCGCTATTGATAGGATAACAAAACCAATTGTTCAAAGCCGGATGCTGGTTGGACGTGCGGGGGGTTGATTTCCCTTTGCTGTCGTCCTCTTCATTTATCCGCAGCTTTTGAATGATGTTTGCCTTTCAGAAAGATTGTTGGAGAGGTGGGATGCACATCTAGGTGTTGATCAGCTTCCCCTTCATTCTACCTTTGACACTTTTTGTTTGCGCTTCTTCTGCGGCCTTAGGAATGTACTCCAGTCCAAGCGTCCCGTGCTGCCACTCTTTAAACTGATGGCCCTCCTTGTTGGTCACCATGTTCACTTCATTGAAAATCTGCAGCCCCAGGTCTTTTGAACCATCTTCCCCAATGTAAGGTATGGCAGTCTCCTTATATATGGCGTAATCCTGCTCGCCCAGTACAATGACTATCTGCCCGTTTGCGATGAATTTGACCTTTTGGTGGAGACTAGAGGGGATGGCTCCAACAGCATGTATCCAGGGTCATCTCAAAAGCAGGTTGAAAGACCTTGGGATGTCGAAGACCTGGAAAGCGATGTGGAATACTTGTGGACCAATTTCCACTGGCAGGTTTACCTCCCCCACTATGTCTCTTTTTGACCCTTCGAAGTCTCTGACCACTGTGGAGCTAGGTTTTATGTTACTTGGATCGACCCCCAATAAGTCGAGTGTCGCCAATGGGCAAACGTTGAGAGATGATCCATTATCGATAAGTACCCGGGAGACAATGGTATCGTTGCACCTGACCACTATGAACAGTGGTTTGGTATGTTGGTCTCCCTCTTCTCCTAGCTCTTCCGGAGAGAAGGATATTTGGTCCATTGCGAAGATGGAGTCTGCCACGTGACCTAATTTTTCTGTAGCGATACCTTTCGGGACCTGAATCTTTTTCAGCACTTTAAAGAGTGCTTCCCTATGAGGCTCGGATGTTGTGAGAAGGCCCATGAGTGATATCTGCGCTGGAACTTTATTTAATTGTTCCATGATCTTGTATTCGCTGGCCTTAAACATCTTCGTAAATGCAGCAAGACCCTCTTCCTCTTCTTCCCCTTTTTCCACGTTGGGCTCTTCAGTCAGGCCTTTATACTTTAGATCATATAATCTCCCAGAGCGGGTGATGCCTCCCACCATAGGAGGCTGCTCTTGTTCGAGGGCCCGATAGTCGAACGGTGCAGCCTTGTAATTCTCTACCAGTATCGGGACATTGAATACATATCTTTTTATTGGGATTTGTACCTCAGTTGATTGTCCCTCATAGCATTGTATAACCCTGGGCTTCTGATGAAGTTGATCATGTTGACAGTCTTCCCTTCTTCCTTTACCGGGTTGTCTTCCTTCTCAAATTTCGGTCCCCATCCACTAGGTGGCCCTTGCTCAGTCGGGGTATAAGAATAGTTTACCAAATACTGAAATCTCCCGTGTGATTCTCCCAAAGTGCCAACCGTTGGGTCTTCGGCTAAACATCTTCTCTTAATGTGTGCTTTTGGAGTTTCTTCTTGGAGCTTGGTGGGATTGCTTCTTCTGTTGCTCAGTTGAATTCTTTTTAGGGGCTTCTTTGGGAGCCGACTCCTCTGATGTGATCATGTTGATGGTGGGCTTGTGATTGGGCAGTGGGTTGGTGTTGACATTGGGTGCTGGGGCATTCACGAAATCCAATTGTATGATTCCTGCATCAATTAAGTCTTGGATTTTGTGCCGGAGCCTCCAGCACCTATCTGTGGAATGCCCCTCCTGACCCATGTGGTAGTCACACTTGAGGTTTGAGTCGAAGTTCTTAGGCTTGTACCGGTCGTTGGGATCTCGAGACTAATCAAGTTGTCTGCCCTCAGCCAAGCGAAGACCTGATTGAGCGGTATGGGGATTAGAGTGAACTGCCTTGGGGCCCTGGCGGCCTGGGCGTGACCTATCGTGGGTTGGGTACTCGGGGTCTGGAATGTCACACGAGTCCCAGCTTTTTCTGCCTTACCGAAATGTACCGTGCTGACAGTGGGCTCCTTAGCTCTGTTTCCTCCTAAGGGCCTTTGTGTTGGTGTGACCCTAGGGTGCTCCATTGTTTGGAGTCTACCGGTAATGATGGCATTCTCAATCTTACATCCCGCAGCCACTACCTTTGCAAAACTGGATGAGGTCTGGCCCACTAGGTGTGAAAAGTAAGTCTTATCCAGGGTATTGACAAATATGGATGTCAATTCCTTCTCAGATATCGGGATGGCTACCCTGGCGGCCTGGGCCCTCCAGCGCTGAGCATACTCCTTGAACGACTCAGCATGTCTTTTTTGAAGACTCCCCAGGTCGATTACAGATGGGCGACTTCAATATTGAACTTATATTGATCATAAAACGCCCGGGCTAGCTTCTCCCAAGTGTTGACAATGTTGAAGTCCAGGTGGGCATACCAGACTAGTGCAGGGCCCGTGAGGCTGTCTTGGAATGTCTGGAGCATGAGCTGGTCGTATTGAGCATACTTGCTCATTTTCCGGGCATATAGCCTGGTATGCATTTTGAGGCAGTCGGTCCCATCATACTTTTCGAAATCTAGGGTCTTGAACTTCTCAGGGTATAACCTCTTCCCTGTATGCTGGTAGATTGGTGATTCCGGCCTGTTCAAAACCATCAGGGCCTTCAATGCTTTTCATCTTGTCATGGAGCTGCTGGAAGAGTCGCTTCTCCATCTCCTTCTGCCTCTCTTCCATCTCCTTTTTCAGGTCATCAGAGGTCGGCCCCTAGTTGACCTTTGGCTCATATTCAAAGGCCGGGTTAAGGTGGGAATTGATCTCTTCATATTCCGGAGGCTGTCCCTCCACTGCTTTCCCCTTTCTGGCCCCTGAATACTCTTCCTGGGTTGGCTGAGTGTTGCGCAGGAGGCCGATGCTTTCAGTTAAGAGGTGAACCTGGGCAGCCAGTTGTTGGACTATTTGTTCTAGGGACATGATCCTAGAGTCCGAGGCAGCTTCAGCATTGGTGTTGTTGCGGTTGTCGCTACTGTTGGCTATTCTTGTTCTTGAGCGCGTGAGAACTGGGCTTCTAGGAGGGTTCGATTGCTTAGAAGCTATTTTGATACCTGGATTCGCATTTTTTTATTTTAGTGTAATGAATGCAAGAATGATATGCATGTGTCACGCGAATGCTAAAAGTAAAAAGGGTTGACAACTGATTGACAATGTAATATTGAAACTTCACTTTTATTAATATTAAAAATTCTGGAGTTCAAAATGAAATATTACAAATAAAGCTCTACTTCCTAGTTCTTTTAGTCTTTTGTTGTGGAGGCTCAGACTTCCCACTGATGACGGCTTCCAATTCCTTGACTTTGGCTTGGCATTTCTCCAATTGTGCTTCTAAGGCCTTGTTCCTTTGGTCGGATTCCTTGAAGCGTCCCTTCCAGATGTCTTTCTTATGATCTGCAGCTTCAAAGTATACCTCCATCTAGGCCTTGACCTGCTCCAGGTAGATTTCTATCTCTGGGTTGATCTTGTCTGGTCTTGGTTGGGTGACGTCTGGAACCCGGTACGCTCTTTGCCCTGTCTGGTATAGCTGGCGGATTACAAACTCTCTGGTGGCTCGGTGTTTTCCCACTTTGCCATCTAGCTCCCTGAGGTCTACATTCGGGCTTTCAATTCTGGCTTCCCAAAGTGCTTTGACCTCTGCCAGCTTCACAAACTTCTCAGCTACTAACAGGTTCGGATCTTGATACTCAAAGGTAGCTGCTTGTACCGAGGGCCGATAAACTATGTCTTGGATGGTACCAAACTGGCAGACCACTGAGTTGGGGTGATATCCAACACATTCGTTGATTCCGATTAAAGGCACTGCTTGGAAGTTTCTGCAGGTCAAGATGATTTTGTTACAGCAACTCCACCTGGCTGTCCATAGAATATCTTCGGCACTGAAGCTCCTAAGCAGCTCTACCCAACTGTGGCTGGTAAGGTCGTCGGGTAGCTTCACCTTTTCTATACATGAATCTACAAGATCCACCTGCTGGGTTAAGGTTTTTTGGACCATGTTCAGCCTGAAACACTTAAGGTGGCTTACAAACCAGATCAGCAGAAGGTTGAGGCTTGAGCGAAGAATCCCATGGCCTTTCTTCTTGAAGAAATTTAAGTTCCGGATCTGTTTAGCCAGTAGAGCTAGGATGTAAGATCTTCCCTCCAGAAATTGGGTCACCAGCTTTGTGACCCAGTAGTGAATATAGAAGGTCCCGGTGGGGAACAGTAGGTGGCAAAGGCTGTCAAGATGAAAGCGTTTACCCTTCTCTGTCTGTAAGTTTTGGGTCCCCACATAATATGTCCTTCCTATCCCCGTCGTCCTCTTGGGTGATGAACCAGGCTTCCAAATCATCCATTTGTATGCAATATCCATTGCAGTCTGCTAGGGCTTTGTTGATTGCTGTTTTACGGATGCCTAATAATCTGCTGAAGGTACCGCTGGCCCGGCCTCGAGGTCTGGCATATAGATTTGATCGGTTAGTGCTGGAGCCTGTAGCAACTGGGTGTACTCCTCCAGGGTAGGGGTGATCTCATGCGGCCCGATAAAGAAAGAGCGGGCTCGATTTCCCATAAAATTGGAGCATGGCCCGGGCTAAAGGCAAATTCACCTCTATCCTTGTCAGTGGGGAGGACGGGGCCGATCTTTTACTGGATGAAGGCCTGCTCCTCTGGGTTGTACAAGGTAAACCAATGGTCCAGTACCAATTTTGGGTCCAAAGGTTTGTACACCCGAATTTCTTTGCGGAGGAGACGGTCGACCCGCGGTGCTAGCCATCTATTTACAATAAGAAATCGCCTAATTACAAACAAGACTATGAAGCATTACAGGGAAATAAATTCGAACTCCATGAACAAAACAACAAACCATTACATCGTCATTCAATTGTCAACCCCTTATGATGTCATGTATGCAAGTAGGTTGGTTCTAACTGGTTCCCGAGCTCTATGGCCTCCCGCATTCTCAAAGAAATGGATCTCAGGCCATATCGAACATAGGTGGGGTAGCCTAATCGGTCCTGAACGGTGAATCAACTCACTCGCCCGAAACCTACACAATGGCTCCCCGTCTTAGGTTTCTAGGACGGTCCGGTTCGACCGCATCTACTCACACAAACATATGTATGCATGCAAAACCCCCTACAAAGAAACGGAATCTAAAAATTCCTGAAAGTTAGTAACAGAATAAAATTGAAGCACATTTAAAAAGAAATTTTAAAGTTAAGGCAGCCACGGAAAAGGGCCCCGTGGGTCGCCATCCGTCAAATCAAATTTTTTTAAAATTTCCCCCCTTCCTAATCCGATCTAGACTAACCCTATGCCTCTAATAAGATCCTCGATTTTATTTAAACTTCGTTTAATTTTGGAGTCCCACCCAATGTTGTTGGGAAATATTAATTAAAACTAAAGGAGCGGATTAGTTTTAAATTTTGGACCACAGTCGCGGATTTTCCCTTCTCCTTTTGGTAAAAGGGGAAAAAAAGGAAAAACCGAGTTTCTAATTCGGGGGCTAACCAAAAAACCCTTGTTCCAAAACCAAAACTCCTAAAGTTTTTCCCTTTTTTTTTAAAAAATTTTTTTATTGGTTTTTGTTACTTTTTATTATGTTTTGAATTTTAAAAAAAAATTTTTTATTTCATTTTATGGGGACCCAAAAGGGGGTGCCTACGTACCTACTTTAGGATCAAACAACCGTATTGCTTTTTTTTAAAATTTAATTTGTTTTTGAATTTTAATTTTAAAAACTTTTTTTGATTTATGTTTTTACCATTTTTGGATTTTTCAAAAATTCTAAGCCAAAAATTTTTAAAACGGTTTTTGAAAAAGATTTTAGGGAAAAAACATAAAAATTTTGGATTTATTTTTGAAAAAATGATTTTTCTAAGTGTAAAACTCATTTTTATGATTTTTATTTTCTTCTTGATTTTTTTTTTTTTTTATATTTTCATCTTTTTTTTTATGATTTTTTTATTTTTTTTATTAAAATTTTTTATTAAATTTTTTCAAATTTTTGTGTTTTTTTTTTAAATTTTTCTAATTAATACTATCCTATTTTGAAATCTAAATTTTTTTTTTTTTTTTCCATTTTTTTTTTTACTTTTTCATTTTATTATTTTATTTTTTTTTTTTTTCTTATTTTTTTTCTCATTTTTTTTTTTTTATTTTTTTTTTTTTTTTTGAAAAATTTTCCCCCTTTTTTTTTTCAAATTAAAAAAAATTGGGAAAAAAATTTGGAAAAAAAAAAGAAAATCGTTTAAATTTTTTGATTTTTTCCTAAAATTTCCTGGGGAAAAAAAGGGGTTTTTGCAAACCTTAAGGGGGAAAGTTTTTGCGCTCCAAACTTTTAGGCGGGGAGGCAAACAATTGATGATTATGTTAAAAATTTTAGACTTAAGGGATCAATGGGACCCTTTTTGGCCTCTTGAAAAACCCCCCAACACATTTGTTTTTTGGGTTAATATGAGATTGCCTGATTGTAGATTTTACAGAGGTAAAATACATTTAAAAAGTTATCCAGTTACCTTAAAGGGAAAGGGGAAGAGGCATCAAACCCCTTTTTTTGGGCGCTAAAAATGGGGATGGAACTTCCCCAAAACCCTCTTAGGTTGATGGTTAAGGGGAGCCCAAAAAAGGAAAAGGGAAAAAATTTTAAGGCTTTGGACAAAATGCCTCAAACACCGATAGGGGGGGGGAACTTCTGGGAAAAAGGGAAAAGGGGGAGTTGGGCTGATTTAATAAACCTTTGCTGGGGTCAACTAGGGGAAAAAACGCCAAATTACTTTTTCCCAAAGAGGGGTTTTTTGGGCAAAAAAGGCTGCATAGTGTCCCAAAAAAAGGAAATGCCCTGTTATGGAGGGAACCAATGAAGATACAAGAAAAAGTTAGAGCCTCCCAAAATTTTTTCCAAATTTTGGGGGGGAAAATTTTAAAGTGACAAAATTTAAACACATGAGGACAAGATGGATGATAAATACCCCCTATTAATGTTTAGCAGGGTTTAAAACCATATCCCAAAGTCAGGGACATATAAAAGGAAAAAACTTTTTCCACACCCTTTCAGTTTGGGGGGAAACTTATTTTCTTTTCACGAGGAGTATTTTGCCCTAATGCGTATCTTTTGCATTATAAATAATTTTTAAAAAGTCAGACCCACACCACACCCTTAAAAAAAATTTTGGCTGATACGAGGTATTTTTGCTGCCCACAAAAAAGGAAAAGGGGCCCATTAAGTAAAAGAGATATATATGGTGATAAAATTATTTGTGATTTTTTTCCCCCTATTTGCCCCTTTTTTTTTTTTGCGGGTTTTGGCCTTGGGTTTTGACAGGAAGGTGTTACTGGGGGGTTTTCAAAACATTTAAAAAATTTTAAAGAAAGATGGTGCACTTTTTATCTTTTTTTTAGTCCCCCATCTAAGTTAGCACATTCAAAACATTAAAAAAAAACAAGGGCTTCTCGGGTTTTTTTAGGTAAACAAGCACATGAAAACACGGATGTTGTCGAAGAAAAGCCCCCTTATTTTTTAGGGAAAATTTTTAAAAAAGGGGCCCTAGGAGATATGGGAAAAAACCTCTAGATCTACTTGGGGAAATCAAATTAAACAAATCCCCCCGACACCATTTTTTTTTATTTTTTCTAATAAAAATTTATCTTTACTTTTAAAAAGAAAATTTTTAATCAATTTTACAAGAGGGAAAAAAAAATTTTCTTTAAGATAAATTTCTTGATCTTTCATGGACTCACAAAAACAAAAAAACCCCTTTTCCAACTTTTTTCCCAAAAAGGGAAATTTGAAAACCCAAAACCCACTTTTGGGGGTTTATTTGAAATTTTTTTTTTGGGGTTTTTTAAAACCGGTCATTTTGGGCTTTACTTTAATTTTGTTTTTTGAATTTACCCTATTTAGAGTAAGTATAAGTACTTTTAAGTAGGTTTTTGGGGGGATTTTTTTATAAACACATTTCAACTACCCCTTTTACGTGAAGGGTTGATACTTTTCACAAAACTACTCTTATGAATTTCTCTAGGATTGGGTGATGAATTTGAATTTGTTGTAGTGATATTTAACAAATTTAAAAAATTGATCTTAATTCCAAAAGTGCGAAATTTGGAAAAAGGAAAATTTTTTTTTTTTTTTGTTGTTCTTGATTCACGGGAAATTATGGGGGTTTTTTTTTAAGCTTGGATTTTCACTATTTGATTTGGAAAACGGAATTAAAAATTTTTTTTGTTTTTTTTTTTTGGTATTGGAAAATTTTAATTTTGGGAAATTAAAAATTTCTATTCAATCAAAAATTTGGGTTTGTGCTATTAAAAACCTGGAAGTGGAATCACACCAAATTTTGAAATGGTTTTTTTTTTAATTTTTCCCAAAATTTGGGTTTTTACAATTGTAAAATTGGGGGCTAGGCACACCAAAAATTTTTGGGATTAGAGCACTCATGGTTAATCAAAAAGAATTTAAAAAAAGCATCGTAAAAGATTTAAATTTTATTTTAATTTTGGGAGAAATTATTTAAAGAAGACGCAAAATCTCCATTTATTTTTAAAAAGGTCTAAATCATTAGTACATTAAGTAAAACTTCCCTTTTTTAAAATTTCCCCAAAAAATTTCCTTTTATCTAATGCTGGGATAAAGTTATTGTTTTTAAACCTATAGGCCTTTTGATTCCCCCTTTATCTTCAAGATCTCAAAGTGGGTACAAACCCGAAAGTTTTAGACTTTATTACACATCTATAAGAGGGAAATTTTTCCCCCTTTTTAAAATTGGGGATTGTGTTTTTTTAAAAAAGTACAGGAGTGTTTGGTTGTGTTATGTTTTTTGCGTTTTTTTAGTGGTTTATTTGTTTGATTTTGGTTGTTTATTTGTGTATTTGTGAATTGCATGTAAGGTTTAACAGGGAGTTCAATATATGGGGTGGCCCAAAACTATTTTATGCATAGGGGAAAATATTTATGTACAACTTAAGGCATTTGGGGAAAATTTTTGTTTTTTTCAAAGGAAAAAAAAAATTAAATGGCAAGAAAAAACAATTGTTTTTTAAGAAAAAAAAATAAATCAAAACAAGCTTTTAGTGAAAGAAATTTTGAGTTTTCCCCAGCTTTTTTGAAATTCCAAAAGCAATTAAGGATTTCCTTAGAGTAATAGCTTCTCAAAGGTTGCTAATTTCAAAATAACCCAAGTATCATACTTTTTCCCTTTTTTTAAAATTTTTTTTTTGGGATTTATTGGATCTTAGTTCACATATGAATTACATTTTTCTAACTTTAAATTAATTTTTTGTAGTTTTTTTTTTTTCAAATATATTGAATAAAGTGTTGTCACAAAGAAAAATTTAAAAAAAAATAAAACCTTTTAAAAATTTTTTAAAAACCCCTTTTTTCCCCCTTTTTAAAAAATTTTTATCTTACTTAGGTTTACTTTTGGATAAATGCTTATTCCAAAAACGGGGGTTAAACGAAAAATTAAACCCCCCTTTATTAGCTAACATTTTTTCCTTAAATCAAGTCAAGTGAGTTTAAAGAATTTGAACTATAAATTTTGGGCCCTTTTCTATTACGAAAAGTATGAAGTGGGCAATTTTTTTTGTGGAGGGGATACAATATGTGGTTTTTCCTTAGTCAAGGAGTAAAAGGGGGACAAAACAATGTTTAAGGGGTTTTCAAAAATTTAGGAAATTGCCCGAGAAACTTTCCAAGAATATCTTTCCAATGGCTTAAAAAAACCCAAGGGGCACCACCAAACCTTTTTAAAAGGTAACCCCATCTAAAAAAAAAAACCAAAACCATCTTATAGAGGCTTGACTTTTTTTTTGTAATTAAAAAAAGAGGTCATTTTTTTAAAAAGGGCAATTTATCCGAGGGCCAAAAAAACACCAAAAAATTTTTCCTTTTTCTTTTTTTTTTTCCCAATTATTTTTTAATTACATTCCTTTTTTTAAATTTGGGGGGGTTTTTTTTTTAAAGGGTTTTTTTTATTTGTAAAAAGTAGTCATCCCAAAAAAATTCATCTCATTGTGGACCTTTTACAATAAAAAATTTTAAAAAAATTTTTTTCTTTGTTTTAAAAAAAAAAAATTTCCTAGTTTTGATTTTTAACCCTTTTTTAAAAAAATTTTGGGTAAATCGTTCTTCTAATAAACCCCCTTTTCATTAAATTTTATGATTGTGAGTCCATTTGATCAAAAAATTTTAAATTCCCCATTTAAATTGATTAATTTTTTTTAATCAATAGTCACCATACGTTAAAACATTGGTCCTTTTCCAAACATAAAAATAATAAAAATAAATTTTTTTCTATACACTTAAACCATAAAAGACCATTTGCTGTTTAATTTGGGGGTTTAAAAAAATTTTTTTTCCCCTTGGGGATTCCCAACAATCACTTTTGGTATTAGAGAAAATTTTGGGGCATGCTTTTCGAACTATCAATTTTTGTTTTTTAAATTTTTGGTTTTGGGAGCATTATTTTAGGTTTATTTATTTTGGTTTTGTGGTGATTGGGGTTTAAAAGGATTTTTAAAAGGTGTTTATTGAATGTGATAAAAAAATTTTAAAATTTTTATTTTTTTAAATTTTTAATTTTTGATATGGTAATTGCAATTTACTTGGTGAAGCATTTAAAAATAGGTGATAGGAAAACCCGTTTTTCCCCCAAAAAAAAAATCATAGGCCAAAACAAAAAGGTTTTTAAAAAAACTAACATGGGGGCCCCCTTGAAACAAAAAACCCCCGAAATGTTAATTTAGTATCCTTTTTGTATCAAAAAATTTTTTTTTTGCATTCTGATAGTGCTTATCGGGGTTTTTAAAAAGGGTAGCGAAAAGAAAAAACGTTAAGGACCCAAAATTTGGGGACATTTTTGGGCTCACATCCACCGGGGGCCCCCAAAGTGTCTACTTGACTTGAAGAAAGGGGCCCCCCCCGAAGACATCTTTTGCACTTTTAATTGTCTTATTGAACCCATCTTTTTTTTCTTTTTTAAACTTTAATTGGGGGGGGGGGAAAAAGGGCCCCTTGTGGCATTTGTGTAATTTTTTTAACATTTTTTTTTTTAATTGGGGAAAAAATATAAATCTTCCTAACTAGGGGGGTTTTTGGGGAAAAATTTTTTTAAATTTTTTTTTTAAAAAAAAATTTGTTGCCCTGAGGGGGTTTTCCCTTTCCCTTGCAATTATTCTTATCAATTTCATTTGTTTAAAAGTGCAAGAACCAACCCAGAGTGATTGTAGTAATATCAATTTTCTCTTGGGTTTATTACCCAAAATTTTGTTTAGTGATAATACTAGGGGGAATTTTTGGTTACATCCAAATCCACGTGAAAAATTTGGGTTTTTTTTTTTTATTTTGCAAACAAGTCAATTTTAGATTGAATTCTAAATTTTTTCCATTTTTTCTATTAGTAATGATACAATTTTTGTTCCATTTTATCAATTTAGTGTAAAGCCGTTAAAATTTGGGTTTTAATTTGAAGTGTTTTTTACACGCCAAATTTGATTGAGGAAATTTTTGGGTTTTTCAGCATTTGTATTGGTGTTCATGTGCTTTGGATTTTTAGACAAAAAAGGTAGCCGGATAATGGAAAGGGGAAAAACTATTAATGTTTGGAAGTAACAAATTTATGAAAATTTAAAGGGGAAAAAATAAGAACTCTACAAAAAAATTAAAATTTAAGTGAAAGCATTTTAAAAAGGGCAAAAATTTGGGGACATGGAAGCACCTAGGGATCTTCACAAAATTAGCCAATGATGTTTTGCAAATAATAATTTGGGGTTGAGGAAGAGAAAGGAGCTTGTGAAGGGCCCGAAACCCCCGGGGGGTTACAAAACCCCCCACCAATTTTCCTTACCCAAGGGAAAAGGGCATGCTAAAGCTCTTAACCCCCCTCTGATACCATTTAAATCTATGTTTTCCCGTAAATCACAATTAGATAATCCCAAAAATTTTTAATAAATACAAGTTCATGCCATTTTTAATCTTCAAACTTGAAACAATTTTTAACAATAATTTATGATCAATCCCAAAAAAAAATTAAAATTATAAAGTTTTAGTTTATTATCTTTTAAAGGGGCATTTTCTATTCGATATATAGAAATAACTCAAAATTTTTCCTTCCCCCTAATCCCCCATAATAGTAAAAGAATTTTTTTCTTCCCTCCTTTTACATTCAATTTTAAATCCCCCCTTCATGGGTAACTTCCCTTGAGCCTAAAACCCCAAAAAAAAAGAAAGAAAAACCCCAATGATTGAGCTAACTTCCCCAAAAAGTATAAAACCCTTTAAAAAAACAAAAGCAGATCCCAAACAAAAATTAAAACACTTCATTTATACAAAAAACTAAAAATCATACAAAAAGGTTATTTTTTTACTTAAGCTACAAAACACCAATGGGGTACTCATTATCCGTTAAACATTTATAAAATATTTAAAATACATAATACGAAGTTGGGAAAAACTGCCTTTTATGGGCTCCAACACCTAGGAGTCCAAAAAATTTTAACCTACTTAAATTATTTCAAGGCAGGGACTCTCTGGGGGACAACCTTACATAAGGTTTAATTGGAATCCCCCTTTAGGGATCTGCCACTACAACCCCTTTAGGTCGGTTAAGCACATACACTAAGCAATTTAAAAATCAATCCCATTACCTTAACCCAAATTTTTACAACTATTTTAACAATCAAAAAAAAAGGTTTTGCACTACCAAAAAATCGAAGTTTTAAAAAGAAACAACTTGTCCAAAAACTTTTGGTTTAGAACGGAAATTTGAAAAAACCATCAAGATTTTTACTCTTAGTACTAGTCTAGAAAAAAATCAAATTTTCTAAACTTTGTTCCTTTAACTTTATTAGATTACTTCTTTTACTTTTTTAAATTCCTAAGGTCATTCAAAGTATTTGATTACATTAAATTCTTTTTAGATAGAAATTAAGTCGGGGTAACAAAATTTTTTCTAAAGTAAAACAGTTGTTTTTGGGCCAAAATATTTTGGCATAGTTTAGATACATAGCCATTTGTAAGGGTTTTTGCATATTTTTTTCTAAAATGTTTTGAAATTTTTTTGCAGGGCCCCAAGTACACGTTCAGATAGAGTGGCTGTTTCCCTTTTTCTAGGGATTTTCTTTTTTTTTGCCCATGCCCAAGTATACAATTTTTGTCTTTTTATCCTTGTACCTTTCAAATACACAATGCTATTTCTACATAGGCAGGTCCCCGGGGCCGTATACTTGATAAAACACTACGCTATTCTTCCTAATTTTTTTTTCCTCTTTTCCAGTTCTTTCCCTAAAGGGTTCCCTTTTTTATTTTAACCCTAATTGAATCTTAAAATTTGTAAATATTTAAATGAAATGTGCAAAATTCTATATTTAAATTGTCAAATTTTAAATTTTCCAAATCCTTTAGTCACTTGATTTCGGTTTGTCCGCCCATTTTTGTTTTGGGATTTTTCACCCCAAAAATGAAAAACCCTTACAAAAATTTTGGTTACTCCCTTAAAATTTTTTATCATTTTTGAAAAAAAAATTACGTAAAAAAAATATCCCCTTTAAAAATTAAATTTTTAAAAATGGGTTTCGAAAGACGTAAGTCCTTTTAATTACCTTTAGGGAAAAGGAAAATTGTATTTTAAAGGCGTCCCCCCGGGGTTTGCCCCTTAAAAATACAAATTATACCCCAATTTCCCAATTTTTCCAAATTTTTTTTAATTCCTTTTATGCCCACGTAGTTTTTAAGGAACAAAAAAAACATGATAACATACGAAACAAAAAAAATTATAAATTATTAGAAACACACGGGAAACACAAAACATATAAAAATACCTCCCCAAAGATCTTTTTCTCTCACTCACATGAAAGAAAGAGGAAAAAGAATTTAAATTTGCATAAAAAAGGGAAAAAATTTGCTCAATCAAAAGTGTTTCTAAGAAAACTTATAAATTGTGGAATGTTTTTTTTTTTTTTAAGTTAAATTTTTTTTTAAAATTTTGCATTTAAATGAAAAAAAAATTTTAAAAAAAAAATTTTAAGAAAATTTTATAGTTTTTAGTTTTTAAAAAAAAAAATTTTTATGATTTATATAGTGTTGCCAATGTGTAACAATTTAAAATTAATTTTTTAATTAGAATGAGGGTTTTTCTATTTTAAAGAATGTGAAAAAATTTTTAGAATTTGGGATAAAATTTTTATTTGTAAAATTTTAAGAAAATTTTTGAAATATTTTGTGGGAAAAAATTTTTATAAAAAAATTTCAAAAAAATATTTAAAAAAAAAAATTGTTTGGAAATAATGGGGGGGAAAATTAAAAAAAAAAATTAAAAAAAGAAAGACAAGGGAAATTTTTTTTTTTTTTATAAATTTAAAGAATGTTGTTATTAAAAAATAAAAAAATTTTTTCTAATGAAAATTTGCAAAATCTGAAATTTAAATTAAAAATTTTTAATGTTGTAAAAGGGTACGAAAAAGGTTAGAATGTTTTTTAAAAAAAAACATTTACAAATTTTTTGAAAAAAAAAGTTTTTGCCCAAAAAAAGGGGAAAAAATTTTAAAATTTTAAAAGTTTTGGAATTTTTTTTTTGGGAAATTTTTTTTAAAAGTTTGGGTTTTTGGAAATTGTCATATTTATTTGAAAATTTATAATTTATATTTTCTTTGGGTAGGAAAAAATAGCTGATTACGTGAAGTTGATGATCTATTGCATTTGAAAATATTGTGGTCGATAATCTAGGAGCGGAGTAATGACAAGGATTCTAGTGAAGAAGTTTAAAAATGAAGATAAAATGTTAATCTGCAAACCAAAAATTTTATATAGAATGTCGCATCATCAGAATTTGATTCCAATTGAAGTAGGGGTTGAGATAATTACAAGTATCTATGTTCCATGGGGATAATAATTGTTTTGTGTTGCTGGCAATTAAAGACAACAAAGTGTTGATAATTTTATTGAACGGTTATTTTTAAATCATATGGAGATCGTGACATACTACAATTAATTCATAAGAATTTCTGCAAAATTCGGGGGGGGTGGGGGGGAGGGGGGGGGTGGGGAGTGCACACGGTAAGGTTAGCCATTCGATAAAGTAATCAGGCTAACATTTCGTCACATAACATTGCAAAAATGTAGCTAGAGCAATCAACATTTCAACCCTCAATTCCAACCGATGGAAGTGAATTGCTGAGGATGAAATTGGAGAGTTATACTCTATATTACAACGACTAGGACACACGGGTCCGTATATGGTTCATGTGGGCGGAGTAGGTTGCCAATTGACCACCGATGGTGGAATGAGTAGTTAAGCAGGAGAGTAGCAATATTAGGAGAGTTCCAATGAGGAAAATGTGGATTGTGAGATCGAGGGGGATGAAAGTACGGAAGAAGAGGGTCTCCATTCGTACTTACTACTCAAGACAGCCATATATCGAGCATGAATAGGTTGAAACATTCAACCATAGCAGTTAAAGATCCTAATTTTATATTACATTTTGGGGGCGATAGTGGATACATTTTATTTCGAGCAGGAAGAAAACCAATATTTGTTATAGTTCGAGCAGAAGCAATGACGATTTCTATAGGGGCATGAGTTCAGGATGAATGCAAATCTCATTCAAGTAGAAGTCTTTACATGTGAAGACCATTGCAACTTATATTATAGGTCCAGTCCAATGCTATGCTTGTTTATTATTTGAGAAGGGACAACATTTTGTAAATAGAGCTTCGAGCTCAAAAGGAGGTTAGAGGACATGTTTCATTTTGATGAGTTTCGAGGGGTCCACACACATACATAACCCGTTGATTAGTCGGAACACTCACAATTAGATTGCCAAATCTCCTTTACCAACCCGTTTTTGTAAACCTTCTTAAGGGAGAATCCCGATATAAGGTTGGCTGAGCTGACTTCTATTGTTCAATAGGAAATTTAGCTACAGGATCAGTAAAGAGATGGGTTTATGAGGGAAATAAACGGGCTATCGAGCTCATGTACCGGAACTAGGAGAAGTCTTACATGAACTGTAAAACTTCTTAATGTAATAGAAAATATAAATCCTTAAAAACACGACTAGATTGGGGATAGAGCAGATCGAGTACCTCTGGTTTTTGTGTCCTACTTCAAGT
>JBBMOL010001841.1:0-31712 GCA_037954665.1 Laguncularia racemosa
AAATCCTTGAATAAACTTTACCTTCAATCAATAATTTCACATTAGCTTGACCATATTTGGACAACCTTGTTGGCTCTCGAAAGTGAGAATGACAAAGCACTTGAGAAGTGGACGGCACAAAGGCGTTAGAGATGATGATTGTAAATCAACCCCGAGTGGTTTGTTTGATATTTAAAGAAATGGCATAGAGAGGTGTCGAGTTAATTTAATTTGTTGTAAGATTGGATAGTCTACGTCCGCGAGCTTTGGGTTCAGTGTCAGTTTGTGTGACAAGAAAGGTAGGATCTTTGTTGTTGTTGGTGAGTGTGAAATGAGATGCTTGATAGTTACTTCATTGTTTGAATGAGAATTGATTGTGATTGTAAATGTTGTTCGATCACCTTAAATCAATTAATTAAAGACGCGGACTTGTTTTAAAACTGGACATATATTTCCACGAGACATTGCATGAGATTGAAGGCCATCATTGCTATAGGATGCACTGAAAATGATAAAGATGATCGTTGTTCCACCAAGTGTGAACTAAGTGATTAGGGGATTGCCGTACCTTGACAGTTTCAAGTCCGACCTGTCCTTGAGGTTTTGCTCCATCTGGTGTAGAGAGGCATGAGAGCGTTCACTGTTAGGTTAAGAAGATATCATAATTAACAAAGTGATAAGATAAATAAACCAGGTAATAACCTGAGCACTGGGGGTGGCTTCAGAATCCCCAACCTAAGGTCAAGGGGGCTTAAACCCTAAACCTCACATCGGTTACCACAAGACCATGTGAGATGTTGTATTCATATAGTCGCTCATGCATAGTATATATTTAACAGCTTGATTTAAATTTTTGCTTGTGTGTACGTAGCGTTGAAAGTGTTACCGTCCCATTCACTGAGGCATAGTGCTTTTACCCCCTCACAAATTCTTTTGTAGGTAGCGATTATGAAAGCTCGAGATGGGATAAGATTTTGAAGTGTCGAGAATTTTTAGAGGTCCAAAATGACAAAATAAGAATTGTGAAGAATAGATTGTTTGGATGAAATGTTAGGACCCTTATGTAAATAGAATTTGAAATTGAGAAACATAGGTTTATCTTATTTTACTTATTGGTAGGAGATACCGATTCTCTATGATCATGGTTGATCGTGGGATACGAAATCCGTAGTTATATTTTATTATCCAATTATATGTACTATGATTGTTGTAAATGCAATTATTTATTTAGAGTCTTACGATCTTTAACTTGTAAGACAATCATCATGTAACGGGTGCAGATGTGCCATGATGATTTTAGTGGAGACTTTTAGGCCCCCTTTTAGGGTGTGACACTAACTCTAAAACTCTATAATTTTATCCATATCTAACTGGACTCTACCTTCTTATACAATAATCTAATGTGTGTTAAAAAGGAAAAGTTATATCTTCATGGAATGGAAAGTTGAATCTTCATAAAATAGGAAAGTTGCTTTCAATAAGTAAGAAATTACACCTTTAATGTTGTTTGTTAACTAGGAAGGCAATATTCAGTAGCCATGATTGAAAAGGAAAGTGGCATTCATGCAAGACACAACCTTAGGCACAGCTGTGTAAATGCTCATGTTACTCTTGGCAATTCATTTCAAAAAAAAATTACAATTTTGTTTTTAAACACGGTCTCAAATACAAATTTTTTTAGTGCTTTAGTACTTTTGTATACCTTCAAACATGTCATATACAAAGTCTTGTACTTTTTTTTCTCTATAAGCTAAATTTACATTCCAAACCCTGGGGTTCATGCCCAATGAGCGGGGTTGCCCACCCACTTTAAACTTTTTCTTTTTAAATTTAAATTTTTGTAAAATTTGCAAAAATTTGTTCCTTTTTTCCCAAAGGTTGTTTTTTTTGGCCCTATAATAAAAAATTTTAAACCCCAATTAAAGTGAAATACCAAATAAAATTTGCTTAAAAAATAGACAAAACTAAAATAAAAATTAAAAAATTTATGTTTTTTTTCAAATTTATCATTTTCCCACCAAAGCCCAACCCTTTGAAGCATTTAGAGTTTTAAAGCTTTTCTTGTTTTTTTAAATCCTTTTTTCTTTTTTTTCATGATGGGTTTTTTTTTTTTTTGTAAATATATCATTAGCATAAGTTAAATATATAAAAAAAAAAAATGAATATCTAAAATTATCAAGGAACATGGCTGAGGTGTAAAATTTTTTAGCAAAAATTTTTCTTGTTTTTTTTTTTTAAGGGAAACCCCAAATCATTTCAAAAAAATGCATTGAAAAAAATTTTTAAAAAAAAAAAAAATTTAAAAAATTTAAAATATTCTTAAATTTGGGTTGTGGACCAAATTCTATTTTAAAGGGTTTTGCTTTTAATGCTCTTCATTTTTTTCATGTTGAAAAGACTATTAATTATATGTTTTATATTGAATTATGTTTTTAGAAAGCTCAATGTTTAGCTAAAATTTTAAACCCAATATTAAACTGATAAAGAGAAGATATGTGTTGTTTTAAAAAATTTTAAAACCCTTTTAAAAAAGATTAACTTTACCCTTTACCAAAAAACAAAATATAATTCATTTAATAAAAAAAAGGTTTCAAAGCTTTAAAAAAGCCTAAAAACCCTTTTTGTTTTGTAAAAAAAAAGGTTTGGCCCTTTTTTTAAATGTTTCAAATTTTTGTTTATAAATTTCAAAAAACATTATTTTTTGAAAGATTTTATGATTTTTTGAAAAAATTTTTTAAGAGTTTAAAATTTTTTTAAAATTTAAAATTAATTTTTCTTTAAAGGACCCCTAGATCATTTTAAAAAACAATGTAAATAAATTCAATGGATAAAAAAATTTTAAATCGACTCTTGGAAAATCATGTTTTTTAAAAAATTAAATTTTCAAAGAAATTTTAATAATTGTTTTTTAAATTTTTTTCCCAATTTTTTGCATGAATTTCATCATTTCCCTCACTTTCCCTTTTCAAAAACTTTTTTAAAAAACACAAAACACCCATCAAAAAATTTTCAAAGGGGTTTTTGATACTTGAATTTTTGTTATTCAAGTATTAATTTCTTAGTTTACCCGGGGAAACAAAAAACCTCACAAAAACTCCAAAACCCAAATTTTTAGTGGTGATATAAGCTCTCAAGGAAAGTAAATTCTTGATGTTTTTAAATCCTTCTTTTTTCCTTTTTTCACTTAGCATCAGGGCAAATTTAAATATAAATTTATTTTTAAGTTATAAATAAAGGGTTTTGTCAAGTTGATTGTTTGATAAAAAAATTTTAAATTTCATAAGGGGTAGATGCCTTTTTATTATCATATTAAATTAAACCTAGGGTGTTTGATCCACTTACACAAAAAAATTTTCAAGAATAAAAAAAGGTTTTAATTTTCGGGGGAAAAAAAAGTTAAAAGGAAGCAAAGAAAAAAGGGAAAATGATGATTTTTTCCTTTAAAAGGGTTATATTCTCAACATTTTTTTTTTATCTAACAATTTCTTTGATTTTCCCCCCATATATTTTAACCCTCTAGAAAATATAGAAAAAATAAAGAAAATTTACAAACTAAGAGACAAATACAAACAAATTCCTAATGTTAAATATTTGGGAGTTAATATGATTACAACACCCCTATTCTCGATAAAGGGTTCATGAGTTGGAAGTTTTTGTTAATCAATTATGTGTTTTGGTGTGGGGTTTTTTCCAGTATTTTTTAAGTAAGGGGGAAATTTAAAAATAAAGTTACCTCCTAGTTGGAATTTTATGGGAAAAACCCTACTTAAATTTTGCTAAAAAATTTCACATTGAGAAATTTTTAAGAAAAATACACATAAAGGAGGAAACTTGAAAGCATAAAATTCAATGAAATTTTTCCTAATATTTCAAAAAGTAAAAACTATTTTAAAGGGAGGGGAAAAAAAAGAATCCAAAAAAGGAAAAGGAAGGCTAGTAAACCCAAAGAAGAAGAAGGCCCCAAAAGTCCCTAAAATTTTGTTAAATGGGGGGGCAAATATGAGGAGGTTGATTCCCAAAGAAGCCAAAAAAGGGTCCTCCAACAATTTTGGAGAAAAAGGAAAAATTTGAATTAAACTAAATGAATTTTAACAATTATGTTTTTGATACGACGATCATGTATAGGGAAAGTCTAAAATAGGGTTTTTTCACAATTTAAAAGGGATCAAAAAGGGAAATTTTTTTTTTTTCATTTAATCAAAACAAAAAACAAGCCTTAGAAAACAGAAATTTTATGGCAAAAAAAATTTATTTTTAAAAAAAAAGGACTGCAATGGAGTTTTGAAAACTTGTGATGAAAAAAAAAAATAAGTTTTTTTTTTTTGGGGGGGGGCAATTTTTCATGAAATTAGCAAAAAAGAACACAATAGAATATTAAGAAAAATTAAAAAAAAATTTTTTCCCCATTCAAATTACCTCTACTTTTATAGTGGGGGAGGGGGGAAAAAATTTGTGCAAAAATCTTTTTTTTAAAAAAACCTTTTGGGCAAATCATCTTTAAAAATAAAAAGAAAAAATATGAAGTATTAGTTTAAATCTACCCCAAATTTGCTGTTAAATTGCTTACTTTTTTTACTTTATATCCTCTTTATACTTTTATTTTCATTTTTAAATTCATTCTTTAAATAGACCCAAAATTAGTCTACTGGGACCTAGAAGCCCCTTTCCCCCTTCCCAAAAACCTTTAAGTCATAACCTTTTCTCTTTTAAACCATTTGTAACTTCTATTTACTCCCATTGGAGCAATCGACACCCCCCCTTTACATCCCCCCTTTGGTCTCTATTTTTGTCTTTTCCCATCTTTGTCTCTTCTCTCTCTCACTAATGTGTTAGCTCCCTCCATTAAACCTCAACTCCCAACCAAACCCAAATGGCACCAAAGGGGTTTTATATACTGCCACTACGCCCTATGGGTTTTTGTCCTCTTTCTCTCTCTAAACCTCTCTCAAATTTTAATTCCTTTAAAAACCAAGATTAAGCACATGCAAATGAATAAAAGAAACAACTTCAATTCACAAGATAAAAACCCATTAAAATTTCAAAATTTTGCATAAAATTTAAAAGGGAATGTAATGAAATCCGAATGTAAAAGTTGTAATTAAAAAATCCAACAATGTTTAATTTTCCCCAATTTAAAAAAAAAAAATCACAATTTAATTCCACTAAAATTTACACACAAAAACAACAAACCAATTCCATGATCCACTTTCCCAAACAAAATGATCCCGGGTTCAAAAGGATGTTTAATTTAAAGGGTTTAAAAAATTAAGGCAAAAAACCAATAAATTTAAGCAACAAAATTTTGATTAAAAATTTCAACCCAAATTCTCAAAAAAAACCCCCAAATTCAACCTTAGTACTACCTTTAGAGGGGAAAAAGGAAATTGAAAAAAAAAGTAAATTTGATATTACTCACAAATTTTAACCTTAAAGCCCTCACCAAAACCCTAAAAATTGGGGATTTAAAATTTGATAAAAAAATTAATTGGGAATTTAAACCCTAACCCTTAACATAAAAGTGAAGTTTTATTCTAAAAAATTTTGCCCCCTAAAACCCTATTTTAAAAGCAAGTTTTTAAAAACCCGGCCCCTTTTTAATGTTGAAAATGCACAAAATTATAACTATCCCTTTTTTAAAGGTATGGGCCCTAAAGGGAAAATTTTACAATCAAAATAAAAGTACCCAAAAGAAAAAACAATTTTAAATATCCAAAGAAAAAATTTCCCAAAGTACAAAATATCATAAATTTTTATGGGGCAATGCCGAAAGGGGAAACAATCTTACGGCCTTTAATTGAAAATCTAACGATGCCCCCGTGGCCTTTAAAACTATTTTTAGGACTATTGGCACCCCATGGAGAATTTTTTTTTAAACCCTTTTAAAAGGGAATTATTTCTCAAATTTTTTTTAAAGATAAAAGATAGAAGTAAAAAAATGACGATTTAGACATCACCAAAAATTTAGTTCGGGAACTTAGGCGGTGCTAAAAAATTTCCCATATTTTAAAGGGGGAATTTTAAAAGATTTGCCCTCAAATCTAAGGAATATTTTTAGAATAAACCCCTGATATCTCGTTGGCCCCCTCCCCCAAAACTATCAAAAGTGTGGAAGTATTTTTTTGATTTTTTCCGAAACTGGGGCCTCAGATAAAGCCCCTAGGTGAAAAGTTTTATGCGGGGATTGCCCTTATGAACAGTGGGTTGTTTCAAAAACCCCCATCATGTAAAAACCTTTCGATCAAACAACCAGGGTCCCCCCAACAGAAAAGGGGAATGCGGCATGGGAATTACATCACATAGGATCTCATCATGATATTTCTCCCCAAACATCAAAGGGTTTTTCCCCTTTAAAGTGTATCAACTTTACTGCCTCGATTACCCAAACCAATGCATGTTATAAGGGCTAGGATGTGGGATAGTAGACAAATGAAATTTTGTCTACCATGAAAGAAAATAAAACTTCTTGCAACTCCCCACTTTTCAATGATAAATACAAAAAGGGTTACCTCTGATCCTGCAAGAGGTTGAATATGTTTCCCTTGAATGTCTTTTGAAATCGGGAAAGATAGGGTTTAAAGAGCCCTCATAACACTTTAAAAAGAAAGAAATTTTTCCCCCTTTTCGCTCCCCCATGTGTTTCTATATTTGGGTCATAAAAATTACCCCCTACTTGTACTAGTAAATCTGTACTCAGTCTTTTCCTCTTTATCCTCAACATCTTCCCTACACCTTCCTAATGTCATATCCTCTTATTTGGACATTATACTACCTTTATGCCCAAATCCCATGCTTTAAAAACCCATTTGACTTGCGTACCTTTCCACTAAAAGATCGGGGGAAAAGTCTATTTTAAACTTTTGGCCCTATTCCCGCTTTCCCCCTTCCCATTGGGTTTAAAATTTTCTCTAAAGTTTTTGGGATAGTTTTGTCCATTGCTCTTACTGTCTCACCAACACCCTTTTGTTCCCCCTAAATGGGACCGTAAACCTCTAGGGGTCTGGAAAATATATTGGGGCCCTACTACTGGGAAACCCTAAACAAGTTTACCCCCTTTTCCCCTCTCCACTTTCAAGGCCAACTGAAAACCCCCATCAGTGTATTTTAGCGCTGAAAACCAACAACACAAGCTTTTTTCTATTTCAACCCCCTGGAGAAAAGCGTCCCCAGGGTTTATTCTGGGGGTTTCGAGGGGCCCCCAACCCCTAATAAAGGGGGTTTAAATTCTCACTTTAATCCCCCCCATTGTCTTGCCCCCCTGCCTCAAATTTGCAGTCGCAAAAAAACAATTCCTATTTGTAGTGCTCGGAAAAATCTTTTTCTAAAACTCCTTTTCTTTCCCTCCATTCAAAAATTCCCCTTTTGGCATCCTTTGCCTGCGAAACCCAAATTCTTCCACCATAGTGCAGGGGACTTTGTAAACTCGACAGAAGCCAATAAAACTTTTATATTATCTCGTCTCATAACATTAAAGAGCCCCTTCCCCTTTGGCCTCCCAAACCCTAAAAAAATAAAAAAAAAATTTGACCCCTTTAAACCATCAAAAAAAGGCACTAAAATTTTAAACCATACTCCAATCCCAAGGTGGCTTGAAACCCCTATTCTAAAAAAGTTTTCCCAAAAAATTTTTGTCATCCCTTTTTTTCCCCTTTTAAAAAAAATAAATACCCTACCCATTTTTTTCTATTCAAAATTTCCATCTCCCACTCCCTCTTCTCTTTGGGTTTCTGTGGAGTTCCCATTGGTGCCTAAATTCACCACTGGGGATTTTTTTAATTTCATTCTGTCAACCCAGTTCCCAAAAGTAACAATTATGGAAAGAAAGGACCTGGAGCTATTCTTCCAAAGTCCTCCTACCTGCAATAAAATGACCCACCCTCCACCAACCTGATTTTTTGGTTTCATTGTCAATTTTCCCCATTACATTTTTAAATTTGGGCATTTTTTTTAAATTTAAAAAAAGTAATCCCCCAAATTTCAGCACACTCCTTCAAAAAACCCCAAAACCCAAAATTTTAAATATCCACAATAATGTAATAGCTCACTTTTTCCAAAAGAATTAGGGGCAAAAGGGAAAAAATTTAAATTACTTTAAGAAAGGGGTTTAATAAATGAAGTACACACAAAACTTTAAAGTAGTTAAATTTAAAAATTCAACTACAAGGCTTAAGTAACTATCACTTCCTTTCCATTTTAAATTTTACTTGTTTTTTTTAAAATTCTACTCTAAAAAATTTCCCTTTTCTTTTAAAGGTTTTCACACATAATAAATCAAAAAATTCAGCCCCTTTAAACACAAGCACAAATGAAACAACTCCCCCGTCACAAACCCCTTTGCTCAGGGTCCACCCCAAATTTACGCCATTTGCAACAATTCTAAATTCAACAAACACAATATTTAATACCAAAAAAAACAAAACACCCTTCACAAATTTGCAAAAACACAACCCCAACAAACACGCCTAAAAAGGGTCACAGGTAACAACCCCCCCAAATATAAACACAATATCAAAACCACTTTACAACCCCCAAAAGTGCAACACTTTACACCGCCACTTACAACAATATATACATCACAGCAACACAAAAATTCTTCAATTTACTAATCCTTCTAAAACAATTTCAAGGATAATCCCCATTGCAAAAACCCTTTTCCCCAAATACAAAACCAAAAACCCGGGAACACACAAAAAAAGGGACCAAATTAATTTGAAAACCAAACCCCCTTCCCCTAAAATTTCAACCCTTCCCCTTTTTGGGAAAAAGGGGAATTTTCAAAAATTTAAACAAACACACAAAACTCCTTTTATCTCAATGTTGTTTTTAAACAAATAACTTCTTTTGGGCCCCCAAAATACTCCCAAAACTAAAATTGGGAAAAGCTCTCCCCAATTCCAAAATTTAAAAAAGTAAGAATTTACAATTCCTTTTCTAATTTTTAAATTTTATTTCTAAAATTGTATTTACAAGTGAACTAAACTTTCCCCTTTCCTTCACGTTTTAATTCCATAACAAAGAGGGGCTTCAACAAGTTTCTCGAAAAAACTCAAAAAAAAAACCTTTTTAAAATTCCCAAACAAGACATAAAACGCCACTTTAAGCAAAACACTAAATAATTCCCCCAATTTTCCCAAATTTTAAATTTTTAATCAAAATTAAACTCCCAAAAACCCCAAATTTTGAAATTCAATTGGGGAAAAACCCTCCTCTTAAACCAGCTCATACCAAAATTTGAGTGCCAAAAACTAAGATTAAGCAAAACGAAAAAGAATCAAAAAAACAACTTTTAATTCACAAGATCAAAACCCGTTCAATGGGGTCAAAAAATTTGGGAAACCCCAAAGGAGATTTAAAAAAATCCGAATGCTAAAGTTGTAATTTAAAAATTTCCCAAAAATATAATTTTCTCCAAAAAAAAAATAATCACAAGGGAAATTTCCCCTGAATTTCACACAAGAACAAAAGATTTCCAAATTTCCCTAAACCACTTTCCCAACAAAATGATCCACATTCAAAAAGGTTTCTAAATTGAAGGGTTTAAAAATTGGCCCTTTTAAAAAAAACCAATTAACAAAAAGAAATTTTATTACAAATGCAAACAAATTTTTTGGGCCAAAAAAACATCTAATTCAATCCTAGTTTCTACCATAGATAGGAAAGGGAAATTTCAACAAAGTTAAAAATTTTTTATTTCCACAAATTAACCTTTTTTGCCCCCTCACCAAAAACCCAAAGTGGGGGGGTTTAAATTGATAAAAGAAATTAAATTTGGGAAAAAACCCTAACCCTTTTCATGTAATAGGAAGTTCTATTAGAAAAATTTTCCCCCTCAAAAACCCTACTTTAAGCAAGTATTTAACTTTTCTCCCTTTAGGGTTTGAAAAGGGACAAAATTCAACTTTTGCCACTTTTAAAAATATCGGTCCTAAATGGAAATTACAAACAAATAAAGGTTTTCTCAAAGAAAATAAACAAAAAAAAATACATAGGGAAAAATTACAAGTACAAAAAAATCATAAATCTTCATAGGCAAGGGTTTAAAATTTGGAAAAAAAACGCAGTGGGGCCTTTATTGCAAATCGATGATGTCCCATGGCCCTCAACTATGTAAGGGACAAAAATTTGGGATCCCATAGAGGGAAATTTTTATTGACCTTAAGATTATTTCTCAAATATTTTTTTAGGTAAAAAGTATGAATAAAATATGAGCGATTTGGGATCTTTAGCCAAACAAAATTTTTGGGGAAGGAAGTGGGGGGAGGTTTTTTTTTTTTTTTTTTTTTCCGAAAAATTTTTCCCCTAAAAAAGAGTTTTAAATAAGGGAACTTAGATGAAACTCCACAAATTGAACCAAATAAAAAGGATTCCCCAGAAGGAGATCTTGCTTTTGATAGAATGATGAAAAATAAAAAAGGGAAATTTTTTCCTTTTAGAACTAGACCTTTCTAATTTTTTGGGTCATAAAAACGTTTTAAAAAGGGAAACCCCAACTACCCCGCTTTTTAACTATCGGGGACTTTTCTTGGTAGTTTGTGTCCCCCAGGGTTTTGGGAATATTCTCTTAAAATAGCTAAACGTAAAAATCATGGCGGGCCCTTTTGCAGAAATTTTTGGTGTTAAGCTCATCCAATTTTGATAAAATTTTTCCCTTAAAAATCTATAAAAAATTAAAAATGCAAATACCAAGGGTTTCCCTGTAAATTTGTTTCCCAAAATTTTAAAGGTAGTGAAAAGAAGGGGTTTAAAACAAAGTTTAAAAAAAATTTAGTTGGGAAATTTTTTGACCATTCCCTAAAAAAGCAATGCCTCTAAATTTTTTTTACAAAAAAAATTTAAAAATTTCTTTTAAACCCTTTAATTATGTGTAAGATTTTTGCTTTTATAGGGGTTTTTAAAGGAAAAAAAATTTTCCCTTTTTTGGGTTTAAAACATTGTAATTATTTTATTAATTCAGGGTTTTGTTTCGGGGGAGAAAAACGTGATTTCCGAAGGTTTAAAAATTTGTTAATATTTATTTGATTGAAAAATTTGGGCCCTTTAATTGCATGTTGTGGGAAGAATTTTTTTAAATTTAAGGGAAATTTGGGGGCTTTTACTTTTATATTTAGATTTTTAAAATAATTTTAACTTTATAAGTTGGGGAAAAATTTCACTTGTTTGGTAAATTGTTTTTTCTAGGGAACACAATTAAAAAAAGATAATCCTTAAAATGTCGTAAACGTTTGGGTTGGGCCCCTTTTTTTAAACAGCAAAATCTTTGGGTTTGGGAAAAAAGTTATAGCTTTAAAGCATGCCCAAAAAAGACAAAGGGTTTCTTAGAGCCCAATATCTACATTTTTCAAACAATTTGGAAAGGCGACATATTTTTTAAAAATTTCCCTCTGTTTTTTTTTGGGCATTTGGGCAATATAAAATAAACCCCCTATTTCCCCCAAATGTGCATTTTAAAAGAAAAGATGATTCCTGTTGGAAAAAACTCAAACATATGTAAAAAGAAGGGCAAATCTGGACTAAAATTTAAGGGGGGAAAAGACTATTGGGGTAACTTAAGGGGGAACATAAATTTAATGGAGGGAAAATCCAAATTTTGAAAAGTCCCAATCAAAAAATTCTATTGAAAATGAATTTTTTTATACACTATTTTTTTGGTTTGATCCTTTTTTACTTTGCTATCTTGTTTTTACACTCTTTTTTTTAAATATTGGGGGTTTGGAATTGGGGGGCCCGTTATTCTCCCTTCCTTTTTTGTCCTTATTTGTTTTTTTTTAGATTTCCTTTTTCAAAAAAAATTAAAAAAAGAAAAAGAAAAAAAAAATAAAAGGGCATAAAATTTTTAATATATGATTCAATTGGATTTGGGAAAAAATTGAGAGGTCAATTTTAAAAAAGATTTAAAAAAAAAAAAAAAAAATAAGGGCTAGAGAAATAAAAAAGTTTATTTAGGAACTAATTTTGGAAAAAAAAGTAATGGGGCAAAAAAATAAAAAATTTTGGTAAGGGCGGGAAACTTTAAGGGGGCCCCTTTCAAAATTTTGAAAAAACTTCAAATTTTTTTAAGGGCAATGAAAATTTCCCCAGGGGAAACATTTTAAACCAATTTCACCTCCCAAAAGCAAGTACATGTGTAAGGGGTTTTTCAAACAACCAAGATTTATTTTATTGGGAGAGGGTAAAAATTTAAGAATAATAAAGGGGTGATAAAAACTAAGAGTTTGGTTTATGAAATTTTTTTCATTTTTCTTGGTAAAGAAAGTATTTTTTGTTCTTTTAAAAAACTTAAAAATGGGTAGTTTAAGGGGGGTAATAGAACAATCAAAATTTTAAAAAAAGTTGTTTAATGCATGTTTTTTTATGTGATATTGGCTTGGGAAAAATGCAGATTAAAAAAAGGTTGATGTTTTTAATTTTAAATTATCTTTTAATTTTATAATTCACTAAGGGAAATTTTCTTGTATGTGGCAGCACTCATGAATAATATAGTTTGGGAAAATTGATTTGGGTTTTGGGTTTTTTTTTGGGGGAAATTTCCCCAAAGGATAATTTGTATTTGAAGGGCATGTTGTGTGAAAATTCTATGGGAATGCACTTAAAATTTTTATGTAAAGAAAAATTTTAAATTTACAAGAAATTTTAAAGACTGGGTAAAAATTTTTTTTTTTTTCCCTTTCATGATTTTTTTAAAATTTTGTAAAAAAATCTACTTCCCCTGCTCCCCATGGGTAACAATAGCAATGCTTTAAAGCCCCAATTTGGTTTTAGCAAATTTTTGGGCCTTACAAACCAATATTTAAACATCAGCCTTGGGTTTACTGAAAGGGCATGTTCATCTCCAAATTGATTTAATTTTTGTTATTGTTGATTTTATTATTGTAAAAGAACACTTTGAAGTGACCTACTCTCAAAAATTAAAATATTTTTAATGTACAACAAAAAGGGGGAGGCTTGGGGGAATTTTTTTAAAAAAATCAAAGTTTTTTAGTTTTAAAATTTATCTTTTTTTTATTTTTTAAAAAAATTAAAAATTTAAACTTGTTTTGAATTTTTAATATAAAATATGTTGAATTTACATTTTAGGAAAAATTTAAAAAGATATTAAAGGGGAAAAAAATTAAAGATTCTCATCGTGACCCCAGTTTTATTAAAAGCATGGGGTTTTGAAGAAACTAGAGGTCTTAGTCATGGGGGGTTGTAGGGTTTGGGGGTTTGGGAAAAAAAACCCCATAAAATACTTTGGGAAAATGGGGCTTTCCTCGGGGGGGCCAAAATTTTGGAATCCATCATTCATCCCTTAAATCAAGAGTAACTTTTAGAGTTTCTACAAAAAATGTAAAAAAGAAAGAAAGGGAAAAAATGGAAAAAAGAAGTAAAAAATTGCAAGAAAAAAAAAGGAAAAAAAGAAAAAAGAATTTAAGGGGGAAAATTTTTAACATATTAAAGCATTGGTTTTTTAAACTATGAAAGCCAAGGGGAAAAAATCTTTAAAACTTCAAATTTTATTTAAAATGCAAACATTTTACTTTTGGGTTTTAAAGCATCTAGGGCTTACATTTTTTTCTTTTTTCTAGATTTAAAATTTTATTGGTTAAAAAAATTTTTGTTGCTTAGACTTGTAGTTAAAAATCGTGTTTAATACTTTCCATGGTTAGAGTTAACATTTTGGAAAGTGTTAATATATTTTTATATTATATATAATATTATTAGGTTGTAAAATATTAGAGAAAAAAGAATCTATACGGGGTGAAAACTGTCCCCAAATAGATAGATATGCACAAATTGGCTATAAAGATCATCTTTTTTTAATTTACAAAAGACAATTGTAAAATTTAAAAAATATATAAAATTTAAATTTTAAATATAAAAAATGAAAAAATATTGGGAATGGATTAAAAAATTTTGATTTTTTTTAATATTAAAAAAAAGACAAATTTTTTGGGGTGAAAATTTTAATTAAAATAAAAAAAATTTTTGCATTTTCTAAAAAATCAAAGGCAAAAAAAATTTTTTTTTTTTTGTGAGGGGAATTTTTTTTTCCCAAATACTTTTTTTTCCCTAAAATTTTTTTAAATAATTTTTAATAGAATTATTAGTTTTTTAAAGAGAATTTCATTGGGAAATTTGCCAAAAGATTTGTAAATTTTTTCTAATAGAAAATTTGTAAGGGTGACTTTTCCCAATTTGAACTTTGTTTTTACAAAAAAATTTTATCTTTAAAATTTTTTTTGTTAAAAAAATTTCAACTTTTTGGGAAAATTTTATCTCAAAACCAAGGGTATCTTGTAGTCCCCTTTTTCCCCCACCCAAAACCTTTTTTATTTTTAAAAACAACCACTATCTCTCTCTTTTATCTCTCTTTGGACAGGGGTTTCCCCTTTTAACACTAAACCTTTTTTCTCTTCCCCAAAAAAACCTTGTTCAAATTTTTTCACAAATTGAAAACACACATAAAAACCCCTTTCAATTAATTTTTATAAATCGTTTAAACGATTGGCTAAAAACGGCTCTTTACCCCCCTCTCCAACTTAAGTTTAAAATTTATTAACAATGGTTTACAAAATCTTTCATTTAAATTTAGTTCCCCATTTCGCTTCCCCCCACTAAGATAACCCCTTTATTTTTACCCTTTAAGCCCACCAAAAAGGGTTGTCATAAATGACCCATTGCCAAACCCAAATTTTTTACTTTTCTTAAAAGGTAAGAAATTAGAAGCTCAAATATCTTGTATCAATGTGATGGAATTTCAATCTTTACACACCATGCACATATATATAAATAAATGAATGATAATTTTATAGCCCTAATTTGTCAAGTAAAAGTGATATGGTGTATAGATGGAATTTTAGAAATCATATAACCTCACGTGTGACATTTTGAATATATATGTGTGTGTGTGTTGGTCAATTACTAATCTTTGAGCTTATTTGCTCTCTATCATTGTTGAAATGCTTCATATGTATGGGTGTTAGATGTTTTTTGTAAAGTTTTGTTAAGTTCTCTACCATTGATTTTGAGATAATAAAATAATCATGTGTTGTACTAATAAGTTGATGAAATGTATAGAATTAAATTATTATTTGAATAAAATTGAGTGACTCAAAAGATATGTCAGAAGTTGTTCTAGCTTGTAAATGAAGAATGTTGGCACTCAGAGAATAGCTTAGAGAACTTGACTGGAAAAGTAAAACATGAACAGATTAAGATTCAAACTTAGTTAGACAATAAATAGAATTAAAGGCTCAACTCCACTTATTGGATGTATTTGGGGAATATGTTCAATTCTATTCCACTTAAGTCGGTTCGCGCAATCTACAGGGATTAATTTAATCAAGAAGGTTTAATAATTTTGATTTGCTTTTATGCTTAAGACATATATGTTGTGATATACTTGAAGATTAATTAGCAACACAATAATAGATATTTATAGAAGACTAGAGATGGTTTGTTGATGAATTCAAATCCGATTAAGAAGAGAAGATAAGTGCAAACTGAAAGATATAGAAGTCATTAAAAGGATATTTGAGCTAATTGGGATTTGATATCTTTCAAAATTTTCAAAATCAAACTGATTTAGATCTTTTTGATAAGTCATGTGAATGTTATCCTTATAATAGCCAAATTTTAATCTATTGCTTACCAGTGTAACAGATAAAAGTTTATCATGAAGAAATTAAATAAATCAAGGGTTTTCTTCAAATTCAAAATTTGAAGAAAGATTGGTCCAAGATTTATGGAAAATTAACTACAATGGAATTTTGGAAGATTAGCTTGCAAAATTTATGACTGTTTGAAGGCATTATGGATCAAGGAAACATATAAATAGCAAAGAATTTGAATCAAAGAAGACACTACAACAGAGAAAGCATACAGTTGCAATACTCAAAGAATTACTTAGAACTTACTGCTCTACATAGTTTATTTAATATTGTTTAGTTTACTCAAGCTAAATTATTTTTGAGGATATTTTTATGTTCTGTTGAAACTTCTTGGGTGGTTAAGTCACTTGCAAAAGGAAAAATATTAGGCTATAGAAGGTATCGGGCCACTTTAATTCCTAAATCAACATAAGTTTTTAGATAGTGATAATATAAGATTGTAGGTGGATCGAAAAGTCCTTTACTCAGTAGCTCCCAACCCCTATTTATAATAATCGAGGGTGATCTTGATATACAAGTGGATGATACTTGAGGTCCTTTTTGGATTTTCTAGAAGGTGTATCTTTGTCTAATTCCTTTCTTTATCTATTATAAGTCTTTCATACTCATCCATCTTAAGGATATACACAACCCAACCTAGTAGAACATTGGGGTACGCTAGTTAAGTATTGACAATTCCATGTTGTAGGGGTCTATAGGAGGTTAACCTAAACACACAGAGCTTGGATGAAGGCCTAAATAGGTTAAATAAGCCTTGGGATCCATGCTAAAAAAGCTTTATCAACACATTGTATCCCTAGTAGTGCGGCTAGAAAAGAGGATGACACACAAAGTGGAACCTTTACAAATCCTATGGTTGATTTTCTTTCCCTTTCTCTCTTTAATTTTTGTTGTTTATTTATTTTTTGCACATTTTATTGAACATTCAAAATGCTTTAAGCTAATAATAAGTATCTTAAGGGATTTTTTTTAATTTTTTTTTTCAAGACCTGCATTTGTGGATCAAAGCCACTCACTTTAATATTATTTAGTGTCAAGATTAAATGGCTAAAAGTGGTGTATAATGTTTATGTTGCAAAAGCTCCATTCTTTAATGAAACTAACTTCCCTAATTGAAAGTATAGGATGGAGATGTACATGAAGGCAACCAACATTACACTTGGAACATAACAAAAACTAGAGATGTCAAAGTCCTTGATCTAGTCATGCATTCAAACGACATCAGAAAGCTAAAGCAATTCAAAGGCTAAGAATTTACTTTTAACTACAATTGCATGTTCTAAGTTTTATCTAATTCCTTCCTATAAAATAGCTAAGGAGATCTAGGACATGCTAGAGTAAGCTTATGAAGGCATGAAGACAATTAAGAAAATGAGTATTAACTCATTGTTGCAACAATATGAATTGTTCTAAGTTTTATTGGTTGAAGAGATTAAAAATTATTTAGTAGATTTATTGCAATTACTAATGAATTTTCTTCTCTTGGTAAAAAGTTTGAAGATGCAAAGTTAGTTCGTAAGATGTTAAGGCTTCATCCTAAGACATGGAACGTAAAGAAACCCATAATCAAGGAGGTGTGTGATATGAAGAGATTAACCTTGATTCAATTAAACAGCAAATTGATGGCATATGAAGTTGATTTCCCCAAGGTAGAGAGTACCTTAGAGGAAAAAAAAGAAGTCTATTGCAAGATGTCTGATAAATTACTCAAGAAAAGAGGTGAGAAATTATTCTCTTCTAAAATGTTTAAAACTAACAAGAGTAGAAGCGATGCAAGAAAGGGATTCAAAGAAAAAGAAAAAAAAAAGAAGAAAAATGGAGTTAATGTGCTACGAATGTAAGAAAACTAGGCACATTAAATACAAGTTGTACAATGCTCATCAAGAGACTGGAGATATACAAGAGAGGATGTAAGTCTCTACTTCTAACATGGAGCAATCTAGACAAGTCAAAAACTAAGTTTAAACCTACTAATGCTGAAAGTGAGGAAGCAAATATTTGTTTGATGGCGCTATTAGAGGTAAACTCTAAATAAAAAACCAAATGTGAATCTGATGGGGAATTTCCTGATGATATTTGTGTAGAAATTAATAAAATGTTAAAGAATCTTTCAAATGAAAATAAAAAAGAAATTTAGAAATTGGATAGTCAAAATAAGCAATGAAAGAAGAAAAAGATGCTCTTGCTTAAACTAATAAGCTTCTTGTGGATGAAAATGATATACTTAAGATGATAACAAGGGTTTGTATGTTACTAGGGAAGCTCTAGTAAATGAAAACTTGATCCTTAAAGAAGAAATCAAAGGATTAACACTTCGTGTAAGATGAGTTGTCTAAATCGATGGAAAACGCATTTCAATAAGTTCAATGAAAGTGATAGAAAACTCCAGATGTTAATATCATCATAAACGCATTGATTAACCTAAAATTGGTTTAGGGTTTGGAAGAGAAGAATTCATCGACCGTTAACAAAAAGACAATCTTTATAAAACCCAAAATGGAACTAATAAAGAAAATGTTAATAACAAAGATGTAAAGGATAAAGGAAAAGTCGTTGTTGTTAAGAATGTAGAGTGTGCATTAGAAGGTACCCAAAATAGGACACAAAAAGTATCCTATCAGATGATACACTAGAGGTTCTCATAGAGGACACATTAGAAGGTACCTAAACTAAAACCAAAGGAGAATGGTATGTAATAGGTATCATGTTCAAAAACCCTTTTTTTTTTCTTTTTTTCTTTTTTTTTTTTTTTGCAACAAGTTAAGACATATCAAAAAATACTACTTTTACAAAATTCCACACTGATAGTTATCAAGTAAAAAAAAATCAAAACATGAGCTTGAATTTTAATGAACCCAAGCTTTGCTAAGTTCATAAACAAGTTTGATTTATTGGTGATGTGCACAAGAACATAGAGCAATGCTAAGAGACATGGTATCTTGATAATGGATGCTCACATTATATGATTAGACACGCTTCGTTGTTCACAAGCCTAAACTAGAAAGAGGTATATATCCAAGTAAAATCTAGACATTGCTTTTATCTATTAAGATAATATCTATCTCTAACATAAGAAACTAGGCTATGTTAACTTCACATAGCTTGAAAATTTGTCAAAAATGACTTAATAAATAGCTTACTAAAATTTAATAATAATGAAGATATTTGTTGTGCTACTTGCTAAAGAATAAAATGATTTTTGTTTCTCATAGGAGTAAGAATGTAATATCAACTAAAGGCCTCTAAGAATTATTACACTTAGATTTATGTGGCCTAACTTAACCTCAAGTCTAGGAGGATATAAGTATGGACTGTAATAGTAGATGATTATTCTAGTTTCATTTAGGTTCTATTTTTACGACATAAAGTGATACTTTGAAGTTTTTGAAAAATTTTCAAAGAGTTCAAAACAAAAGGGCTTTTCCATAATCAATTTAAGGACTAAGCATGGAAAGGAATTTAAAAACTTTCATTTTACAAAGTTTTGTCAAGAACATAACATCACACACAATTTCTAAACTCCTTATAGTCATAACAAAATGAAGTAATTAATTGTAAAAATAGAACAATCTAAGAAATGACATATACCTTATTAAATGAGAGTGGAATAGTAGAATATTTTTGGGTTAAAGCTGTTTTGATAGCATGTTACATAATGAACCACATTTACATAAGGTTGTTAACCTAAAGACTTCTTATGAGTTGTTTAAGGAAGAAACCCATTGTTTCATATTTTCATGTGTTTGGTAGTTAATGTTTTGTAAAGAAGGAATTTCCTATGTAAATTTGATCAAAGAGCAGATGAAGCCATTTTCTTAAAATACTCAATGAACAGTAAAGCTTATCATGTCTTTAATAAAACTTCTAAAGTGGTTGAAGAATCCATAAATGTAAACTTTATTGAGGAAACTAGTTTTGATGATTCTGATGGTGAAGCACCAATGTTGTCAAAAGGAAAGGATAAAGATAATCTTTCACAATCGAGCTCCAAAGGTAAAGACATGTAGATTTTAGAATCAATATGCCAAGCACTTCACAATAGAGAGAAAAGGTATCTCAAAAGGTAACTTAGAAGGTATTCAAAACCCTAATAGGTACCTATTCACCCTTCTGAGTCTACTAGAATTCAATTAAACCATCCAATAGAACAAGTGTTAAGTGACGTGCACTTAGCCATAAGACTAATAGCTAGTTATCAGAATATTGAAAATTACATTACTATATTTTCTAAAATTGAACCTTCTTCAATAAATGAAGCACTAAAAGATAATAATTGGATAAATGCTATGTAGGAAAAGTTAAACCAATTTCAAAGAAACCAAGTATGGAATATAGTACATAGGCCTAAAGATAAGTCTATAATAGGTACAAATGGGTTTTAAGAACAAATAAGATGAAAATGGAAAAATAGTTAGATTTAAGGTTGGGTTAGTTGCAAAAAGATACTCACAAGGGAAGGTATAGATTATGATGAAACCTATGCCCCAGTTTCAAGACTAGAAGCAATTAGATTATTATTAGCTTTTACATGCTTTAAAATTTTAATTCCAAATGGATATAAAAAGTGAATTCCTAAATGGTTATGTTAAAGAAGATGTGTATGTAAAACAACCACCAAGATTTGAAGATCCAATTAAAGGAGACTATGTTTACAAACTTAAAATGGCTTTATATGAACTAAAGCAGGCTCCTAGGGCATGCTATGAATGTCTTAGTAAGTTTTTAATTAAAAATGGTTTTAAAAGAGGAAATGTTGATACAACACTATTTTTAAAGTATTTCAATAATGATATATCAGTAGTATAAATATAAGTGGATGATATTATATTTGTTTCTAGTAATGAAGAGTATTGTAAGATCTAAGATGATGTAAGTTGAGTTCAAAATGTCACTCATGAGAGAACTCAATTTCTTCTTGGGCTTCAAACAAAGAAATTGAAGATAGAATTTTTGTACATCAAGAAAAGTATACCAAGCAAATATAGAGAAAATTCAACTTTGTAAATGTAAAAGGTACATCAACTCCAATTTCAGTAAATGAGAAACTTTATAGAAGCTTAATTGGTTCTTTATTATATGTAATTGCTTCTTATCGTAACATATTGTTTAGTGTTTGTTTGTGTGCTTGTTTTCAAAGTAGCCTTAGTGAAACACATTTAGCTATAGTTAAAGGATTTTTAAATATGTTGTGCATACTGCTAAGTTAGGAATTTGATATTCAAAAAAATAAAAATTTGATCGAATTGGATACTCAGACACAAACTATGCAAGAAGCAAGTTGATAGAAAAAGTACATCTAATACTTATTAGTTTTAAAGGACAAGTAGTTTCCTAGTCATCCGAAAAAACAAAACTCAATTGCCCTTTTTATAGCTGAACCAAATACGTTTCAATAGGAAATTGTTGTGCACAAATTTTGTAAATTACACAATGGTTAATGGATTATGGTCTTGAATTTAAAATATATCAATAAAATGTGCTAGTGCAATAAATTTATAAAAAATCCAATACATCATTTTAGGTTAAAACATATAGAAATTAGACACCATTTCATTAGGGATCGTGTTAATAGTGGTGATATAAATGTTGAGTTTGTGTTAATAGAAATTAATCAGCTGATAGATTTACTAAATTGTTAGATAAAAAAAAATTGAGTTTATAAGGAATGAAATTGGAATGTGTTTTTTGCTCTATTAAAAGATTATGTAAATAAAAATAATTAAAAATATGTAGATAAATAAATAAATAATACTAATAATAATTAATAAAAAATTGAGAAGAGGCTGATACAATTATGTGAATACATACTTAGTTGATATATACCCACATTCTTATTCAATTTACTCACCTTATTCATTTCATTTGTACCTTTAAAAACCACAAAAAACTTTAGACCCTTGCTCTCCTCTCTTTAATCTTCTCCCACACTATAAAACCTAAAATCTTCATGGCACAAGAAAATCACAACAAATCATGAACAAGAACTTCAAAAGTAAATAATCAAAAGAATCTATCATTATAAGAGACAACCCTACCAATTCTGATCACTCTAATGATCAATTTGAAGAAAACCTTGATACTTCTGAGTCTAAGCAAATGTGTCTCAAACCATCAAAGTTCATAAAAATCTGACAATTAAAATAGGAAGAATATAGAAGATAGGAATAGTTAGAACCCCCACAATGCAAGTTTTGCAGGCAAAAAGTGTCACCTTCTAAACCAAAGAGGTAAGCGCAATGAAGGATATTATAATGTGGATATTATACTATAATAGAGATATTATAATTAAAATATCTTTATAATTAAATATTATAAAATGATAGAAGGATTAAGGGGTATAACCAGCAAGCAAGATGGAAAACTAAGATAAAAAAAAAAAAAAAAGTAAGAAAGAGGAATAAGGAAGATGATGATGAATGATGAAATGCAGTTTGAGTTTTGTAATTTATTATATTAAGTTTAAAAGTGAAATAAATTAATAACTAAATACTATTATTGTGAATGTAATATGCAATTAGGATAAATAATGCTATTTTTTTTTTCCTTGAGTTTATGGGTCGGCCCGCAAGTATGTATAATGGATTGACCCACTTTAATTCACAAATTAAATAAATCGAGCTCATTTGACCCTCTTTTTAACAATTAAAATTTTCAACCTTAAGTCATTTCTTAAGTAAGTTAAATGAGACAACTTGTAAACATAATCCATTTCACACCTTTAATGCTAGCTTAATGTCTTCCCACATTATTTGTTATGTTGAAGCATTTTCATGAATTTATGATGGTCATAGATCTTAATTTCTTTCAAATTGATCATTAAAGCACCAGTGTATTGGTTAGGACCAAGGACTTAATCAACTCTCAAAACCCTTTATTGAGGGTACTTGAGTATGTTTTGTGTATGTTTCTACAGGTCATTAAATTTGAGTGCTTATTTAAAACACTAAACTTATTTAATTTTAGTTGTAGTTATTTACCTTAATGAAGATATAGAGTACCCTGCTATTATAGTTTCATTTGATATAAGAATGTTTAAGTAATGAGGAGCGAATGTAGCATTTACCAGTTTCCCGTAGAAAAATTGTGCATTAAGATGGAGACAATGGAAGTGGAATAGTAAAAACTGTAAAGCAAACACGCTATCATGAGGCTTGTCATGGGAGTTGTAGCTGATAAGCACTATCTAAGTATTGTAGTTGAATTTATGTTAATGTCATAGCAAGTGGTTTAGATGGAAATTTGCTATAGTTGAACTTTATGTACTTGTAAATACACGAGTAATATTTTATATATATGTGTGTATAATTAATAATAAATAAAATCTGCCAAGGATAATATAGGAAATAAGATTTATGATTGAGGATAAGATGATCATTTCATGACCTAAGTATATAAGCTTCCTTTTATCTAGGGTTAATTCTTTTTAGCACTTTTCAATCTAAAACCCTAAACATACTAAGCAAAAACCAAAGGAAGAAAAGGATAAGCATGTGCTATTATTCGCCAATTTGTTTGAGGTGAGTACATCGACCAATAATAATTGATCGTTAAATCTATATACATCGTAAAGCGAGAATTAATGTATTAAGTCAATTACAGATCTAAATCAATCTATGATACGTAAGAGACGAAACAAGCAATTCACCCATCACAATAAAGATTCTGGTCAAGTGTATCTACTATAAATTTTATGTTAGATGGATCAATTAGGTTGAATTGATTAGAAATCGGCTAAATGATCGATTTACAAAGTGTATAGTAAGATACATAGTTTCTCAACGTAACCGTGTTATGGATGTGTGAATTTAAAAGAATGGACTTAGAGACACATGGTCTTCTAACACGACCTTGTTGGAGCCATGTTGAACACCTAAAGTGAATGGAGAGATACACAACCTCTCAACACGATCGTGTTGAAAAAAAAAAAAAAAAAAACAACACGACCTTTCAACATAACTATGTTGAGATTATGTTAATGAATAGTAGACAGAGAGATACACAAACCTCTCAACATAACCATGTTGAAAAAATAAAAAAAGAGAGAGAGAAATGTATACGGCCTTTGGCATGGTCGTGTACTATGCCATATTCTACTACATGGCCTCCAACATAACCTTGTTAAGTTAAAACGCGTCTATTTTCTTTTATATTTATAGGAATATAATGTAAAAGAAAATAATTTGAATCATATATAGGTTTTGGAGACTTGTGAAGCTAGAAAAGTATAAGACAAACCAAGTATTATGATTTAAGTACTTATATACCATGTTTATTGCTTGTACTTGATAAATTAGATTTTTGTATGTTGTTTAATAATATTGTAAATGAACTTGATTGAGTGTGTATGTGATTGTGAATTGCTAGGTCCAAGAAACCGAGTGTGAGTTGGTGGCCTTAGGGTGGCACCCCGATGATTGATATATGGCGTTGTCCCTAGTGGAGTCGTATACCGAAATGATCCGAGTCTTGTGTGGAAGGTTGTGATGTGTAATATGAAAGATTGATGTGCAAGGACTCATGGACTTATGGACAATGGGGAGTACCCACTATCATATACATATTATTATTATGTATAGTTGCAGAAGGTTGATATGTGAAGACTCATGGATAATGAGGTATACCAACTGTCATATATATATTATTATTATGTGTGATAATAGACTCATGGACAAAGAGGTACATCTTGTCATATATATATATATATATGCATATGTTGCTGGTGGATGGATTGTGAAGGGATGTTAGGAATGTTATGTGTGATGATGTTTATGATGTAATTGTGTATTAGCTAAAGATTGTGAAAGATAAATAAAATTGTGTATAAATATTATTATGCATCTTGCATGTGTTATTGTTTCTGGCATAGCATGCATGTGTGTGTATAAATATGCACTGTACTAGGCATTAGCTTACCCCTCATGGAAAATTTTTTAGTTGCAAATGCTACAAGAGAGATTGTAAGGTATGATGAAACCTTAGTAGAAACAAATCAGGATAGGGAGGAGAATGTGGAGTAAATGTATTATGACGAGTAGGATCCTGATGAGAAGAAAGGAGAATATGGAATAATTTGTAATTATGATTTAGATTATCATGTTATTTGAATTGTTGAAGGCTTCCACTGTATTTAAATCGAGGAGATTAAACATGTATTATGTTTGGGAGGATATACATTTCTTTCAAAGATAATGGTATTGTTGAAGTTTATGAATGCTTCTGCTGTAATAATTTCATTTATCATATTGAATAATTGAAAGATAACGTTTAGAGCATTGTAGCAATTGATCTTTATGTGTCTTTTGGTACTGAGGACACACGGTGAGCCGTAGCATATCCGAGTTTTAGGGCATTACAATGTATCAAGATATGGAAAGTAGACTTTATTAGAATAAGTTTTGTCCAATATTTGTGACTTTTGACTTAAATTCTTCTACTTGCGTTGAATTTATAAGGAGAATGGATGAACTGGAGTGTTCAAAAACATGCTATGTTAATTGATTCTTACATCTGGCTTGTTATATTAGAACAATAAACTAATGGATAAACTAGTTATTGTGAAGAAAGTGGTTGAGGCCTGCATAAGTTAATGGAAGGTGATAAACTAGTTATTGTTCATGTAAAACTCAAGGCTAATCACCTGCCTCTCGATGCTTTCTGTGAGTATATTATAGTGACAGTTTTGAATCTTAATCTCTCTCATTTTGTGTGATCAAGATAGTGAACATGATTGACTCATGATAAATAAAAGCTAGTGTTGTTGGCTTTGAACCTGTTGTTTTATACACAAAAGTAGTATATGGCTTCAATATGTATTTCATTCAATGACCTATTGCCTTTGCATATCATTACATCGTGAGGGGTTTTTTCTGTTGTTTTAGGACTGGAGTTTGAGAGGCTGATGAACGCCTTTGGCTTGAGGACTTGTCCATCACAGATATTCAGCTAGAAAAGGTACATTTTTTCATTTATGTTTATCCTATGGTAGCTTTATCGTGTAAGTAAAAACATAAGGTCATTTTAACAGGTGGAAATTTCCCTTCATAATCTACTCTTATTTGGTAATTTTAATTGGGCCACCAATCTTCATGGCAAGTGCCAGCTGATATCTGCTGCAGGAAACATTAACCCCGGTTATGCTTAGAACCCATGAGCATATTTTATCCTTTGAATAGTTTGTCTCAAGACTGATTTTTGATCACATTGCTGATTTTAGTTCGATCTAATTGGAACATCAGATCATAAGTTATTTCTCTAAGTTTTCAACACTCAATTCTTATTTCTTTACTGCACCTCCCTTTTCCTACTTTGATACTTTGATTACATTTTGGAATAGAGAAACTGGAGACAAAAAAAACTTTGTACGGGATGTCAAAGGACAACCATATCCATTACTACGATGAAGCTTTTGCAGTCATTTGTGATCAGTATTCCAGTTTTTCTTTTTCATCTATGTGGTTATACTTAAGTTGTGGTAAAGTCACATAATTTGTCAACTTAATATTATCTTTGAGTATCAAGTCAATGTTTTCCTTCTCTTTAGCCTATGGCCAGCTAAAATAAATAAATGTTCTCTTCCTGTTCTCTCCCCTTAGAATGCTTTTGTACAGCGAGACTCTTTGTTATTATAGACCAGCATTTCTTTCTATTCTTGTTCACATGCCTTTGAAAAAAAAAAAAATGAATATTCAAGTGGAAGGGCATGATGGAATTTGTTATGCCTGTTTGAGCACAATAGCTGTACAAATGGATCACTTGCTCTATGAAATTCTTCTTTTGAAGATATACTATTTCGGTTCATCATGTTGGGCAATGGATTTCTTTTGTTTTTTTTTTCCTGTTCTTCATGATGCGAGTATCATAGCTGACACGGGCTGATTGGGCGTGTCTTTTACAAGGCACGACCGTATAAAGTGTCTGACAGCTCCCAGAAAAAATACACGGTCACATACACGACCAGGAAGCACGGCCGTGTGTTGTGTCAGGATGACTCCCAGAATATATACACGGTCTAATACACGGCCAGGAGGCACGACTATGTGTTGTGTCAGGATGGTTCTCAGAAACCTACACGGCGATATACACGGTTCAAAGGAATGGCCGTGTAATGCGCCTGGAAGATTCCTCGAAATATACACGGTCTGATACATGACCGTGTATAAGGCAGATGACGGACGTGTATACATATATTTATTTCCACATGTACATATTTATTTCCTTGTTCATTATTTCCCTAAGGACTATATATAGTTGCTAGGTCATTTTAGGGTTAGTTTTTTATTCTTTTGTGAGATATACACTTTTAGATAAATTGTTTTCTCTGTTTTCTCGATGTGCGCAATTAAGGTTTTTCAAGGAATAACTCAGAATTATTCTTTGCTTGTTTATGAGACCAATCCTAGAATTGGCCTCGTGTTATTTACGTTTTCCATGCAACGTCAGTTGGTATCAGAGCAAGGCAATTTCCTACGGTGATGTCAACTCATCAAGGCGATGATGGCGGTCGTGTTCTTGACGGTGTTCAAGATACGAAATCACAAGGAGCCCATCAATGGGTTCCGAGGGCAGAGTTTGACGCTATGCATCAGAAGGTCGGGCGTATGGAACGGTGCCTTGATGAACTGATCGAGCGTTTCAACGCCATAGCAATAGACCCTAATAGGGTTAGGGGTGTTGGTAGGAATCCGCCGCGAACAGCTGATGTCTACGGTAGACAGATGGTTCGACCTGTTGTCGAGAACAGGTGGGGACGGGTAGAGGATGAAGACTCTAGTGATGAATACGAGGGCCCGTATGGAGGTAGACCACAGTGAGGGCACGGTGGTAACTATGGTGGCTATCGCCCGATTCAGTATGGGAACAACTAGAGGGACGGTGATTACTGAAGAACCGTGGCGGTATGATCAAGGAGATGGGGGAGATTACCACCTGAAGGTCGACATCTCATAGTTTGACAGCAACCTTAATATCGAAGGTTTCCTGAATTGGATTGCCGAAGTGGATCAGTTTTTCGATTACATGGAAATTCCGGAAAGACCGTCGGGTTAGATTGGGGCATGTAGACTGAAGAGTAGAGCCTCGGCATGGTAGGAGAGGCTGCAGAGCAGGAGATAGAGAGAGGGTAGGCATCCGGTGAGGACGGTATCGCATGAAACAATTGTTTGCAACACGACTTCCTTCCTCCAGACTATGAGTAGATATTGATCTACGCAAAAAAGAGATATAAAATGAGCGTAAATAAATACCGGCAAGTGTACCGGATCGGATCAAGTAATATAGTGAGAGAAGAGTGTCAAACCACGAAAATTGATTAAGTAATAGACCTATATCAATTTCTACTATTATTTAGGCAATTGATATTTGATGTGAATCAGATGAATTATACTAAATGCGCAAAAAGAGAATTGTGTTTGAAAAAGTATGAATTAATGGTGGGAAATTAGAATCCACCCTAATTCTACTATTCATATTGCCTTCATGTTATAATAACTCATAGCTATATGAATTTTCACAAGAAATTGACAAAACCTTAATCATTTATCAAGTTTTAAAGTAACATTACCCCAATTTAATTTAATAGCTCTCGCTAATTAAAATCAATGGAGGATTCTAATTCACAATCATAATTTCCCAATTATATGATTTCCTAATATCTTTAAAATAATTTCTCCTAATCCCTTAGTGAAAAATTAATAAAAATATTGCATGAAACACTTAGGTCAATTTCTAATAAAATTAAATAACGTTGCTTCCGCATGAATTATTAAATCTTACTTAGGAATTCTGATAAAACCTAAATTTCTCTTTCGAGTCATTTACATTCCTATGCATTGATTTCAATTACAAAATACAATTCATAGCAGACATCTTATATGAAAATTCCGTATATCTATATGCCCTATAACATGAATACAATGATCATTTTAGTTTGAATTATGGCTTCATCATGTTTCCCATAAGGATGATTTAGAACATTATGGAGTAGATTGCATAAGAACAATTGAAATAAATAGGTGCAATGGAATTCATATTGAATAACAAGAATAAACTAATAAATGGCATAAAAGAAAATAAAGTAAATGAAACAATTGCTATAATCTTCAAGAGTTTGTAGAACTTCAATCCTCCGAAATGATTCCTAGAATTCTTCAATTGAAAGCAAAACTTCAGCAAATAACATTCTTTCTTCAAACTAAAATTTGGAATAATAAGAAATGTAAAAGAATTAAAGAGAATATAACATCCTAAAGTTCCTAAGGGAATTCTAATGATTCAAAAGAAAAACAAAGGATGCTCTCAAGGTTCACACAAGGGGTCTATTTATAGATCTAAAGAGGAGGAGGATAAGCTGATCTGATGAGGAATTGAGTCAGCAAATTAATTAAGATACAATTTTGGAAAGATTTTCGCAATAGATATCCGAGGAACAATGTAGGCCAACTCAAGGCCGGCGGCCTTGAATGTAGGCCGCTCAAGGTCGGCGGCTTTGATATGTTATGAGGCCGGTTTAACGTAGGTCGACTCAAAGCCGGCTTAAGGCGGCGGCATTTGGTAATAGGTCCGGCCTAAAGCCAGCGGCCTTCAATGCAATTCTTCACTTGCTTCTTCAATTTTGTGAAAAACTCCTCCAATTAACTTGTAATTTACTTTTAGGTCCTCAAAACTTGAATTTTCACAATAAACACCATTAAGTACCATTTCTTTATGTTTTCTTATAATATTAAAATAAATTTAATATAAATCCAAAAGAAAATATAAGTATAATGTGATCTTATCAACATCCCCACACTTGAACTTTTGCTTGTCCTTAAGCAAAAATATTGAATTAAATAAGAGAAATTTGTCATTGAACTTTTGGTGCCTATTGTTCTGACCAATACCGAAACTTGTAACTAGTATATCTAGTTGAAATTTAGTAGTTAATCTAAATAAAACAAATTTTTAATCCCAGTGTTTAACAATCAAAAGAAAAATACTTAGTCCATAAGGAAAAACATTCATTTAAACTTCATTGGTTATTAGCTAGTATAATCTCCCTCAATTTTACTTCTCTAAACAAGATAACAAAAAGTGAAAGCATATGGTATCCATTTTTTTCCTAGAATTTCTCCCTTTTTAAATTAGTCTTTAGTTTCACTTATTGTCCTATATCATTTTTTTTTATTTGCCTTAATTGACGCGGAGTGAGACTTCACTCTTCTAGCGACCAAAGCTCGCCCATGTTAACCTGCTTTCATTAAGGTACTAATTTTTTTTTTTCCTTTCCGCCCTTCTCATTATTGTGAGTTCATTGAGTCGGCACATCCTGGACTCATCGCCTAAGTGATCAGGTTTTAAATGGACCCATATGAACTCTTCCTCACACTAACATTTAAGATTGGATACTCTTAACTCACTTTCCTAAATCATTGGAGTAAAGGCTCTTTTTTTTTTTTTTGCATAAATGAATATTAGTTAAGACTATTTTTATAAGGGATCACTAAGTAAAATATTTCCTTTACCTCTTTCACTAGGTGTTAAGTATTCTCAAAGAAATTTCAAGAGAAATTTATCCCAACCAATTTTTCCTTGAAGTAAACTTGCTTGTTTTTTTCAACTTAAAGACGCAATCTCAAGTTCAAAGGCTAAACATAAGGTAAACCCGTTCTCTAGAGATTTTACTATTAAATTTTAACTATGTAAACTAGTCACAATAGTTGGCGAGTAGGGCACCAATCTAAGTTAATTTCAAGATTTCATTGATGATAAACACTTAAGGACATAAATAAAGCATGGGAATTATAAGCTCATGATGTGTGCAATCAATCATTTTACTTCTACATTTATAATCCCTTCCCCATACTTAAATTGGACAATGTCTCATTGTTCTATAATAGCACAAAATTAAGGAAAAGGATGTCAATGCAAAAATTGAAACACTGGTACTTCCCTGGTTGTAAAATTGTTCATCAGCAAGAAAATTCCTCCCAAAATGTCTGTCATCCTTAGAGTGTCTTAAATGCAAGAAGAGAGTGAGTGAGAGAGTGAAGAGAAAATAGGTCAAAGAGAGAGGAGAAGTGCGAGAGAGGGAGAGCAATCATGAGAGATAAGTCAATAAGAGAGAAAAATAAGTGAGCAAATGAGAGAGAGGAAGGGCCAACCAATGTCTAAAAACTAGACAAAGGCCGGCACCTGTTACCTGTACTTCGCCGTCCTTTTAAGCCAGCCTTTATTTATACCGAGAGTTTTAGGCCGGTTGAAAGCCGGTAGGTCTTATTCAGCCTTGAATTTGATTTTTTTTTCCTCTTTTTTTTATTATTTTTCTTAATTTTTTTTTTTTACATCAACAAAACTAAAACACTAGTGTATATACTTATTGAGCATGGGCTACCTCCCATGAAGTGCTTAGTTTATAGTCGCTAGCCCGACTTTTCCAGTTCATGCCCGCAATTCTCCTAAATCCACAATTGTGGCATCTCTATCAACATTTTCCCTTCATAGTAATGTTTGAGAAAATAATCGTTTACTTTGAAAGTACGGTTGTCTTCTGCCATGTCAACTTCTTTCCTTCTTCTTTGCTCTCTTCTAAGTTGTCGCAAGGTGTGTTCTATCTCAAGAGCAATTGGTAGAAGTTCAGCACTTCTACTCTTGTGCATAAAAAACCTTCAAAGAGAACGGAAACGATCACTAATAAAAAAAAAAAATTAAATAACAAAATTTTGCGCCAAAATTTTTAACAATAAATTTAAAGATGGCCCTAATTTTTAATAAACCCCCGGCAACGGCGAAAAAACTTAAATCCACGCAAAAAGAGATATAAAATGAGCTAAAAAAATTTTAGGGCAATGTCCCCGGATGGGATCAAGAAAAAATAGTGAGAGAAAAATTCAAACCACGAAATTGATTAAGTAATAGACCTATTTTCAATTTCTAAATATTTTTTGGGAAAGATATTTGATGAGGAAAAGGGAAAAAAAATTAAAACTAAATTCCAAAAAGGGAAATTTTGTTTTTAAAAATATGAAAATTTATGGTGGGAAATTTGAATCCACCCTTTAAATTTTACTAAAACATATTGCCTTCAAGTTTAAAATAACCCTAGCTATATGA
>JBBMOL010001842.1:7770-32182 GCA_037954665.1 Laguncularia racemosa
CAAATAATCACAAATGTTACGTTAATGTCATGCAAATTAACACATATCAATTCACATTAATGCATATATGTCCAAACTTACTCAACAAAATACCACAATAACGTTGTCCGAATAAAAACTACGCACAATTTTATATTTAAGTTTCAATTCGTAATCACAATATCATCAACAAATTGTCGTATAAATCCTACAAAATTACCAATTATTGCCTAAATTCACCAATTCTCAGTACTGCATCCCGCAACAAATGTTCGCAATATTCCAACATTCTAACCACAAATTCTTCGATGTCACCAAATATTTCGTTACAAACATGCTGCTACAATATCCGACAAATTTTCAACGTTGTTCGCCATGCGATAAAATGTCGGCAAATTTTAATCACTCTAATGTCATATAAATTCCATCGTTACTCAAAGTGCCAATTACCACAAACAAATGTTGTCGTAATTTGCCTAAAACTTCTAACCAAAATATCATGCGAGTTGTCCGAAATATGCTACAACATGCTCTCAAATATTCGCTACAAATTGTCAACTTGCTCATCCGATAAAATGTCACGGCACAATTAATCACTATTATTCACTATAATTTCCATCGTTACTCAAAAAAGTGCAATTACACACAAAATGTTGTCTGAAAATTGCATACAAAATTTAACAAATATCATGCGGCATTGTCACGCAAAATTCGTCACATACTGCTACAAATATCATCACAATGTTGTACTTTTGTCATGCGATAAAAAAAAAAGTAGCTGCATCACACAACAAATGTTGTCGTCGAAATATTGCACTACAAACATTCTAACCACAAATATCATTGCGGCAGTTGTCACCGCAAATATGTCGTACAAACATAGCTGCTACAAATATTCGCTACAAATGTTGTCAACGTTGTTGCTGCCATCGCGATAAAATGTCACGGCACAATTTTAATCACTCTATGTATTGTCACTATAAATTCCATGTTACTCAAAAAAGTGCGCAATTCCACACAACAAATGTTGTCGCGAAATATTGCACTACAAACATTCTAACCACAAATATCATTGCGGCAGTTGTCACCGCAAATATTGTCGTACAAACATAGCTGCTACAAATATCATCGCACAAATGTTGTCAACGTTGTTGCTGCCATCGCGATAAATGTCACGGCACAATTTTAATCACTCTATGTATTGTCACTATAAATTCCTCGTTACTCAAAAGTAGCGCAATTCCACACAACAAATGTTGTCGTCAAATATTGCACTACAAACATTCTAACCACAAATATCATGCGGCAGTTGTCACCGCAAATATTGTCGTTACAAACATAGCTGCTACAAATATCTCGCTACAAATGTTGTCAACGTTGTTGCTGCCATCGCGATAAAAATGTCACGGCACAATTTTAATCACTCTATGTATTGTCACTAAAATTTCCAATCGTTACTCAAAAAGTGCGCAATTACACACAACAAAGTTGTCGTCAAATATTGCCACTACAAACATTCTAACCACAAATATCATTGCGGCAGTTGTCACGCAAATATTGTCGTACAAACATAGCTGCTACAAATATCTCGCACAAATGTTGTCAAGTTGTTGCTGCCATCGCGATAAAAATTCACGGCACAATTTAATCACTCTATGTATTGTCACTTAAATGTCCATGTCGTTACTCAAAAAAGTAGCTGCATTACCACACAACAAATGTTGTCGGAAAATATTGCACTACAAACATTCTAACACAAATATCATTGCGGCAGTTGTCACGCAAATATTGTCGTTACAAACATAGCTGCTACAAATATCATCGCACAAATGTTGTCAACGTTGTTGCTGCCTCGCGATAAATGTCACGGCACAATTTTAATCATCTTTATTGTCACTATAAATTCCATGTCGTTACTCAAAAAAAGTAGCTGCAATTCCACACAACAAATGTTGTCGTCGAAAATATTGCCACTACAAACATTCTAACCACAAATATCATTGCGGCAGTTGTCACCGCAAATATTGTCGTACAAACATAGCTGCTACAAATATCTTCATACAAATGTTGTCAACGTTGTTGCTGCATCGCGATGAAAATGTCACGGCACAATTTTAATCACTCTATGTATTGTCACTATAAATTCCACTCGTTACTCAAAAAAGTTGCGCAATTCCACTACAACAAATGTTGTCGCGAAATATTGCACTACAAACATTCTAACCAAATATCATTGCGGCAGTTGTCACGCAAATATTGTCGTTACAAACATAGCTGCTACAAATATCATCGCTACAAATGTTGTCAACGTTGTTGCTGCCATCGCGATAAAAATGTCACGGCACATTTTAATCACTCTATGTATTGTCACTATAAATGTCCTGTCGTTACTCAAACAAAGTAGCTGCAATTACCACGACAACAAATGTTGTCGTCGAAAATATTGCCACTACAAACATTCTAACCACAAATATCATTGCGGCAGTTGTCACCGCAAATATTGTCGTTACAAACATAGCTGCTACAAATATCTTCGTACAAATGTTGTCAACGTTGTTGCTGCCATCGCGATAAAATGTCACGGCACAATTTAATCACTCTATGTATTGTCACATAAATTCCATCGTTACTAAAAAAGTGCTGCAATTACACACAACAATGTTGTCGTGAAAATATTGCACTACAAACATTCTAACCACAAATATCATTCGGCAGTTGTCACGCAAATATTGTCGTTAAAACATAGCTGCACAAATATCATCGCACAAATGTTGTCAACGTTGTTGCTGCATCGCGATAAATGTCACGGCACAATTTAATCATCATGTATTGTCACTATAAATTCCAGTCGTTACTCAAAAAAGTAGCGCAATTACCACACAACAAATGTTGTCTGAAAATATTGCACTACAAACATTCTAACCACAAATATCATTGCGGCAGTTGTCACCGCAAATATTGTCGTACAAACATAGCTGCTACAAATATCATCGCACAAATGTTGTCAACGTTGTTGCTGCCATCGCGATAAAAATGTCACGGCACAATTTTAATCACTCTATGTATTGTCACTATAAATGTCCTGTCGTTACTCAAACAAAGTAGCTGCAATTACCACTACAAAAATGTTGTCGTCGAAAATATTGCCACTACAACATTCTAACCACAAATATCATTGCGGCAGTTGTCACCGCAAATATTGTCGTTACAAACATAGCTGCTACAAATATTTCGCTACAAATGTGTCAACGTTGTTGCTGCCATCGCGATAAAATGTCACGGCCAATTTTAATCACTCTATGTATTGTCACTATAAATGTCCATGTCGTTACTCAAACAAAGTAGCTGCAATTACCACACAACAAATGTTGTCGTCGAAAATATTGCCTACAAACATTCTAACCACAAATATCATTGCGGCAGTTGTCACCGCAAATATTGTCGTTACAAACATAGCTGCTACAAATATCTTCGCTACAAATGTTGTCACGTTGTTGCTGCCATCGCGATAAAATGTCACGGCACAATTTTAATCACTCTATGTATTGTCACTATAAATTCCAGTCGTTACTCAAAAAGTGCTGCAATTACCACACAACAAATGTTGTCGCGAAATATGCACTACAACATTCTAACCCAATATCATTGCGGCAGTTGTCCGCAAATATTGTCGTTCAAACATAGCTGCTACAAATATCATCGCTACAAATGTTGTCACGTTGTTGCTGCCATCGCGATAAAAATGTCACGGCACAATTTTAATCACTCTATGTATTGTCACTATAAATGTCCATGTCGTTACTCAAACAAAGTAGCTGCAATACCACACAACAAATGTTGTCGTCGAAATATTGCCCTACAAACATTCTAACCACAATATCATTGCGCAGTTGTCACCGCAAATTTGTCGTTACAAACATAGCTGCTCAAATATCTTCGTACAAATGTTGTCAACGTTGTTGCTGCCATCGCGATAAAATGTCACGGCCACAATTTTAATCACTCTATGTATTGTCACTATAAATTCCAGTCGTTACTCAAAAAAGTAGCTGCAATTACCACAAACAAATGTTGTCGTCGAAAATATTGCCTATACAAACTTCTAACCACAAATATCATTGCGGCAGTTGTCCCGCAAATATTGTCGTACAAACATAGCTGCTACAAATATCATCGCACAAATGTTGTCAACGTTGTTGCTGCCATCGCGATAAAAATGTCACGGGCTACAATTTTAATCACTCTATGTATTGTCACTATAAATGTCCATGTCGTTACTCAAACAAAGTAGCTGCAATTACCACGACAACAATGTTGTCGTCGAAAATATTGCCACTACAAACATTCTAACCACAAATATCATTGCGGCAGTTGTCACGAAATATTGTCGTACAAACATAGCTGCTACAAAATATCTCGCTACAAATGTTGTCAACGTTGTTGCTGCCATCGCGATAAAAATGTCACGGCTACAATTTTAATCACTCTATGTATTGTCACTATAATGTCCATGTCGTTACTCAAAAAAGTAGCTGCAATTACCACGACCAAATGTTGTGTCGAAAATTGCACTACAAAATTCTAACCACAAATATCATTGCGGCAGTTGTCACGCAAATATTGTCGTTACAAACATAGCTCTACAAATATCTCGCTACAAATGTTTCAACGTTGTTGCTGCCATCGCGATAAAAATGTCACGGCCACAATTTTAATCACTCTATGTATTGTCATATAAATGTCCATCGTTACTCAAACAAAGTAGCTGCAATTTCCACTACAACAAATGTTGTGTCGAAATATTGCCACTACAAACATTCTAACCACAAATATCATTGGGCAGTGTCACCGCAAATATTGTCGTTACAAACATAGCTGCTACAAATATCTCGCAACAAATGTTGTCAACGTTGTTGCTGCCATCGCGATAAAATGTCACGGCCACAATTTTAATCACTCTATGTATTGTCACTATAAATTTCCAAGTCGTTACTCAAACAAAGTGCTGCAATTACCACTACAACAATGTTGTCGTGAAAATATTGCACTACAAACATTCTAACCACAAATATCATTGCGGCAGTTGTCACGCAAATATTGTCGTACAAACATAGCTGCTACAAATATCATCGCTACAAATGTTGTCAACGTTGTTGTGCCATCGCGATAAAAATGTCACGGCTACAATTTTTAATCACTCTATGTATTGTCACTATAAATGTCCATGTCGTTACTCAAAAAGTAGCTGCATTACCACACAACAAATGTTGTCGTCGAAAATATTGCCACTACAAACATTCTAACCACAATATCATTGCGGCAGTTGTCACGCAAATATTGTCGTTACAAACATAGCTGCTAAATATCATCGCTACAAATGTTGTCAACGTTGTTGCTGCCATCGCGATGAAAATGTCACGGCCACAATTTTAATCACTCTATGTATTGTCACTATAAATTCCATGTCGTTACTCACAAATAGTAGCTGCAATTACCACTGAAACAATGTTGTCGTCAAAATATTGCCACTAAAATTCTAACCACAAATATCTTGCGGCAGTTGTCACGCAAATATTGTCGTACAAACATAGCTGCTACAATATCATCGCACAAATGTTGTCAACGTTGTTGCTGCCATCGCGATAAAAAGTCACGGCACAATTTTAATCACTCTATGTATTGTCACTATAAATTCCAGTCGTTCTCAAAAAAGTTGCTGCAATTACCACTACAACAAATTTGTCGCGAAAATATTGTCACTACAAACATTCTAACACAAATATCATTGCGGCAGTTGTCACGCAAATTTGTCGTTACAAACATGCTGCTACAAATATCTCGTACAAATGTTGTCAACGTTGTTGCTGCCATCGCGATAAAATGTCACGGCCACATTTTAATCACTTATGTATTGTCACTATAAATTCCAGTCGTTACTCAAAAAAGTAGCTGCAATTACCACTACAACAAATGTTGTCGTGCAAAATATTGTCATACAAAATTCTAACCACAAATATCTTGCGGCAGTTGTCACCGCAAATATTGTCGTTACAAACATAGCTGCTACAAATATTCGTACAAATGTTGTCAACTTGTGCTGCCATCGCGTAAAATGTCACGGCCCAATTTTAATCACTCTATGTATTGTCACTATAAATTCCATGTGTTACTCAAAAAAGTGTGCAATTACCACTACAACAAATTTGTCGTCGAAATATTGCCACTACAAACTTCTACACAAATATCATTGCGGCAGTTGTCACGCAATATTGTCGTTACAAACATAGCTGCTACAAATTTCGTACAATGTTGTCAACGTTGTTGCTGCATCGCGATGAAAATGTCACGGCCACAATTTTAATCACTCTATGTATTGTCATATAATGTCCATGCGTTACTCAAACAAAGTAGCTGCAATTCCACTACAACAATGTTGTCGTCGAAATATTGCAACAAACTTCTAAAAAAAAAAAAAAAAAAAAAAAAAAAAAAAAAAAAAAAAAAAAAAAAAAAAAAAAAAAAAAAAAAAAAAAAAAAAAAAAAAAAAAAAAAAAAAAAAAAAAAAAAAAAAAAAAAAAAAAAAAAAAAAAAAAAAGCCACAATTTTAATCACTCTATGTATTGTCACTATAAATTTCCAACTCGTTACTCAAAAAAAGTTGCAGCAATTACCACTACAACAAATGTTGTCGCTGCAAATATTGTCACTACAAACATTCTAACCACAAGTATCATTGCGGCAGTTGTCAACGCAAATATTGTCGTCACAAACATAGCTGCTACAAATATCATCGCAACAAATGTTGTCAACGTTGTTGCTGCCATCGCGATAAAAATGTCACGGGTACAATTTTAATCATTCTATGTATTGTCACTATAAATGTCCCTGTCGTTACTCAAACAAAGTAGCTGCAATTACCACGACAACAAATGTTGTCGTCGAAAATATTGCCACTACAAACATTCTAAACTCAAATATCATTGCGGCAGTTGTCACCGCAAATATTGTCGTTACAAACATAGCTGCTACAAATATCATCGCTACAAATGTTGTCAACGTTGTTGCTGCCATCGCGATAAAAATGTCACGGCTACAATTTTAATCACTCTATGTATTGTCACTATAAATGTCCATGTCGTTACTCAAACAAAGTAGCTGCAATTACCACGACAACAGATGTTGTCGTCGAAAATATAGCCACTACAAACTTTCTAACCACAAATATCATTGCGGCAGTTGTCACCGCAAATATTGTCGTTACAAACATAGCTGCTACAAATATCATCGCTACAAATGTTGTCAACGTTGTTGCTGCCATCGCGATAAAAATGTCACGGCCACAATTTTAATCACTCTATGTATTGTCACTATAAATGTCCATGCCGTTACTCAAACAAAGTAGCTGCAATTTCCACTACAACAAATGTTGTCGTCGAAAATATTGCACTACAAACATTCTAACCACAAATATCATTGCGGCAGTTGTCACCGCAAATATTGTCGTTACAAACATAGCTGCTACAAATATCTTCGCTACAAATGTTGTCAACGTTGTTGCTGCCATCGCGATGAAAATGTCACGGCCACAATTTTAATCACTCTATGTATTGTCACTATAAATGTCCATGTCGTTACTCAAACAAAGTAGCTGCAATTACCACGACAACAATGTTGTCGTCGAAAAATATTGCCACTACAAAATTCTAACCACAAATATCATTGCGGCAGTTGTCACCGCAAATATTGTCGTTACAAACATAGCTGCTACAAATATCTCGCACAAATGTTGTCAACGTTGTTGCTGCCATCGCGATGAAAATGTCACGGCCACAATTTTAATCACTCTATGTATTGTCACTATAAATTTCCAAGTCGTTACTCAAAAAAAGTGCTGCAATTACCACTACAACAAATGTTGTCGTGAAATATTGTCACTACAAACATTCTAACCACAAATATCATTGCGGCAGTTGTCACGCAAATATTGTCGTACAAACATAGCTGCTACAAATATCATCGCAACAAATGTTGTCAACGTTGTTGCTGCCATCGCGATAAAAATGTCACGGCCTACAATTTTAATCACTCTATGTATTGTCACTATAAATGTCCATGTCGTTACTCAAAAAAGTGCTGCAATTACCACGACAACAAATGTTGTCGTCGAAAATATTGCCACTACAAACATTCTAACCACAATATCATTGCGGCAGTTGTCAACGCAAATATTGTCGTACAAACATAGCTGCTACAAATATCATCGCAACAAATGTTGTCAACGTTGTTGCTGCCATCGCGATAAAAATGTCACGGCTACAATTTTAATCACTCTATGTATTGTCACTATAAATGTCCTGTCGTTACTCAAAAAAGTAGCTGCAATTACCACACAACAAATGTTGTCGTCGAAAATATTGCCACTACAAACATTCTAACCACAAATATCTTGCGGCAGTTGTCACCGCAAATATTGTCGTTACAAACATAGCTGCTACAAATATCATCGTACAAATGTTTGTCAACGTTGTTGCTGCCATCGCGATAAAAATGTCACGGCTACAATTTTAATCACTCTATGTATTGTCACTATAAATGTCCATGTCGTTACCTTAAACAAAGTAGCTGCAATTACCACGACAACAAATGTTGTCGTCGAAAATATTGCCCCTACAAACATTCTAACCACAAATATCATTGCGGCAGTTGTCACCGCAAATATTGTCGTTACAAACATAGCTGCTACAAATATCTATCGCTACAAATGTTGTCAACGTTGTTGCTGCCATCGCGATAGAAAAATGTCACGGCACAATTTTAATCACTCTATGTATTGTCACTATAAATTCCATGTCGTTACTCAAACAAAGTGCTGCATACCACACAACAAATGTTTCGCAAATGCACTACAACATTCTAACCACAATATCTTGCGGCAGTTGTCACCGCAAATATTGTCGTTACAACATAGTGCTACAATATTCGCACAATGTTGTCACTTGTTCTCATCGCGATAAATGTCACGCCAATTTTAATCACTCATGTTGTCATAAAATCATGTTACTCAAATGTGCAATACCACAAACAAATTTGCGAATTCACTAAAACATTTAAACAAAACTTGCGCATTGTACCAAAATTGTCGTACAAACAAGCGCTAATACGCAAAAATGTGTAACTTGTTGCTCCATCGCGATAAATGTCACGGCACAATTAATCACTCTATGTATGTCACATAAATTCAGTCGTTCTCAAAAAAGTGTGCAATTACCACACACAAATGTTGTCTGAAATATTGCTACAACATTCTAACCACAAATATCATTGCGGCAGTTGCACGCAATTTTGTCGTCAAACAAGCTGCTAAAATATCTCGCACAAAGTTGTCAACTTGTTGTGCCATCGCATAAAAGTCCGCCACAATTTTAATCACTTATGTATTGTACTATAAATTCATTGTTACTCAAAAATGCAATTACCACACAACAATGTTGTCGTGAATATTGCCACTACAAACTTCAACCAAATACTCGGCAGTTGTCACCGCAAATATTGTCGTTACAAACATAGCTGCTACAAATATCATCGCTACAAATGTTGTCAACGTTGTTGCTGCCATCGCGATGAAAATGTCACGGCCACAATTTTAATCACTCTATGTATTGTCACTATAAATTTCCAGTCGTTACTCAAAAAAGTTGCACAATTACCACTACCCACACAACAAATGTTGTCGTCGAAAATATTGCACTACAAACATTCTAACCACAAATATCATTCGCAGTTGTCACCGCAAATATTGTCGTTACAAAACATAGCTGCTACAAATATCATCGCACAAATGTTGTCAACGTTGTTGCTGCCATCGCGATGAAAATGTCACGGCCACAATTTTAATCACTCTATGTATTGTCACTATAAATTTCCAATCGTTACTCAAAAAAAGTTGCTGCAATTACCACTACAACAAATGTTGTCGCTGCAAATATTGTCACTACAAACATTCTAACCACAAATATCATTGCGGCAGTTGTCAACGCAAATATTGTCTTACAAACATAGCTGCTACAAATATCTTCGCTACAAATGTTGTCAACGTTGTGCTGCCATCGCGATAAAATGTCACGGCCACAATTTTAATCACTCTATGTATTGTCACTATAAATTCCATGTCGTTACTCAAAAAAGTGCTGCAATTACCACTTCAACAAATGTTGTCGTTGCAAATATTGTCACTACAAACATTCTAACCACAAATACATTGCGGCAGTTGTCACGCAAATATTGTCGTACAAACATAGCTGCTACAATATCATCGCACAAATGTTGTCAACGTTGTTGCTGCCATCGCGATAAAAATGTCACGGCCACAATTTTAATCACTCTATGTTTGTCACTATAAATTCCAGTCGTTACTCAAAAAAATAGCTGCAATTACCACTACAACAAATGTTGTCGTCGAAATATTGCCACTACAAACATTCTAACCACAAATATCATTGCGCAGTTGTCACGCAAATATTGTCGTTACAAACATAGCTGCTCTACAAATATCTTCGCTAACAAATGTTGTCAACGTTGTTGCTGCCATCGCGATAAAATGTCACGGCTACAATTTTAATCACTCTATGTATTGTCACTATAAATGTCCATGTCGTTACTCAAACAAAGTAGCGCAATTACCACTACAACAAATGTTGTCGTCGAAAATATTGCCACTACAAACATTCTAACCACAAATATCATTGCGGCAGTTGTCACCGCAAATATTGTCGTTACAAACATAGCTGCTACAAATATATCGCTACAAATGTTGTCAACGTTGTTGCTGCCATCGCGATAAAAATGTCACGGCCACAATTTTAATCACTCTATGTATTGTCACTATAAATGTCCATGTCGTTACTCAAACAAAGTGTGCAATTCCACACAACAAATGTTGTCGTGAAATATTGTCACTACAAACATTCTAACCAAATATCATTGCGGCAGTTGTCACCGCAAATATTGTCGTACAAAACATAGCTGCTACAAATATCTTCGCTACAAATGTTGTCAACGTTGTTGCTGCCATCGCGATGAAAATGTCACGGCACAATTTTAATCACTCTATGTATTGTCACTATAAATGTCCATGTCGTTACTCAAAAAAGTTGTGCAATTACCACTACAACAAATGTTGTCGTCTGCAATATTGTCACTACAAACATTCTAACACAAATATCATTGCGGCAGTTGTCACGCAAATATTGTCGTTAAAACATAGCTGCTACAAATTCTTCGCTACAAATGTTGTCTAACGTTGTTGCTGCCATCGCGATTAAAATGTCACGGCTCAATTTTAATCACTCTATGTATTGTCACATAAATGTCCATGTCGTTACTCAAACAAAGTGCTGCAATTACCACACAACAAATGTTGTCGTGAAAATATTGCCACTACAAACATTCTAACCACAAATATCATTGGGCAGTTGTCAACGCAAATATTGTCGTTCAAACATAGCTGCTACAAATATCATCGCATACAAATGTTGTCAACGTTGTTGCTGCCATCGCGATAAAATGTCACGGCACAATTTTAATCACTCTATGTATTGTCACTATAAATGTCCATGTCGTTACTCAAACAAAGTAGCTGCAATTACCACTACAACAAATGTTGTCGTCGAAAATATTGCCACTACAAATTCTAACCACAAATATCATTGCGGCAGTTGTCACCGCAAATATTGTCGTTACAAACATAGCTGCTACAAATATCTCGCTACAAATGTTGTCAACGTTGTTGCTGCCATCGCGAATAAAATGTCACGGCCACAATTTTAATCACTCTATGTATTGTCACTATAAATGTCCATGTCGTTACTCAAACAAAGTAGCTGCAATTACCACGACAACAAATGTTGTCGTCGAAATATTGCACTACAAACATTCTAACCACAAATATCATTGCGGCAGTTGTCACGCAAATATTGTGTTACAAACTAGCTGCTACAAATATTCGCTACAAATGTTGTCAACGTTGTTGCTGCCATCGCGATGAAAATGTCACGGCCACAATTTTAATCACTCTATGTATTGTCACTATAAATGTCCATGTCGTTACTCAAAAAAGTGCTGCAATTACCACTACAACAAATGTTGTCGTCGAAAATATTGCACTACAAACATTCTAACCACAAATATCATTGCGGCAGTTGTCACGCAAATATTGTCGTTACAAACATAGCTGCTACAAATATCATCGCTACAAATGTTGTCAACGTTGTTGCTGCCATCGCGATGAAAATGTCACGGCCACAATTTTAATCACTCTATGTATTGTCACTATAAATGTCCATGTCGTTACTCAAACAAAGTAGCTGCAATTACCACTACAACAAATGTTGTCGTCGAAAATATTGCCACTACAAACATTCTAACCACAAATATCATTGCGGCAGTTGTCAACGCAAATATTGTCGTTACAAACATAGCTGCTACAAATATCATCGCTACAAATGTTGTCAACGTTGTTGCTGCCATCGCGATGAAAATGTCACGGCCACAATTTTAATCACTCTATGTATTGTCACTATAAATTTCCAAGTCGTTACTCAAAAAAGTGCTGCAATTACCACTACAACAAATGTTGTCGCTGCAAAATATTGTCACTAAACATTCTAACCACAAATATCATTGCGGCAGTTGTCAACGCAAATATTGTCGTTACAAACATAGCTGCTACAAATATCTTCGCTACAAATGTTGTCAACGTTGTTGCTGCCATCGCGATGAAAATGTCACGGCCACAATTTTAATCACTCTATGTATTGTCACTATAAATGTCCATGTCGTTACTCAAACAAGTAGCTGCAATTACCACTACAACAAATGTTGTCGCTGAAATATTGCACTACAAACATTCTAACCACAAATATCATTGCGGCAGTTGTCACGCAAATATTGTCGTTACAAACATAGCTGCTACAAATATCTTCGCTACAAATGTTGTCAACGTTGTTGCTGCCATCGCGATGAAAATGTCACGGCCACAATTTTAATCACTCTATGTATTGTCACTATAAATTCCAAGTCGTTACTCAAACAAAGTAGCTGCAATTACCACTACAACAAATGTTGTCGTCTGAAATATTGCTCACTACAAACATTCCTAACCACAAATATCATTGCGGCAGTTGTCACGCAAATATTGTCGTTACAAACATAGCTGCTACAAATATCTTCGCCTACAAATGTTGTCAACGTTGTTGCTGCCATCGCGATGAAAATGTCACGGCCACAATTTTAATCACTCTATGTATTGTCACTATAAATTTCCATGTCGTTACTCAAACAAAGTGCTGCAATTACCACTACAACAAATGTTGTCGTGCAAATATTGTCACTACAAACATTCTAACCACAAATATCATTGCGGCAGTTGTCACGCAAATATTGTCGTTACAAACATAGCTGCTACAAATATTTCGCTACAAATGTTGTCAACGATTGTTGACTGCCATCGCGATAAAAATGTCACGGCCACAATTTTAATCACTCTATGTATTGTCACTATAAATGTCCATGTCGTTACTCAACAAAGTGCTGCAATTACCACTACAACAAATGTTGTCGTGCAAATATTGTCACTACAAACATTCTAACCACAAATATCATTGCGGCAGTTGTCACCGCAATATATTGTCGTTACAACATAGCTGCTACAAATATCTTCGCTACAAATGTTGTCAACGTTGTTGCTGCCCTCGCGATGAAAATGTCACGGCCACAATTTTAATCACTCTATGTATTGTCACTATAAATTTCCAAGTCGTTACTCAAAAAAGTGCTGCAATTACCACTACAACAAATGTTGTCGTGCAAAATATTGTCACTACAAACATTCTAACCACAAATATCATTGCGGCAGTTGTCAAACGCAAATATTGTCGTTACAAACATAGCTGCTACAAATATCATCGCTACAAATGTTGTAACGTTGTTGCTGCCATCGCGATAAAAATGTCCGGCACAATTTTAATCACTCTATGTATTGTCACTATAAATGTCCATGTCGTTACTAAAACAAAGTAGCTGCAATTACCACGACAACAAATGTTGTCGTCGAAAATATTGCCACTACAAACATTCTAACCACAAATATCGTTGCGGCAGTTGTCACCGCAAATATTGTCGTTACAAACATAGCTGCTACAAATACTTTCGCTACAAATGTTGTCAACATTGTTACTGCCATCGCGATAAAAATGTCACGGCCACAATTTTAATCACTCTATGTATTGTCACTATAAATGTCCATGTCGTTACTCAAACAAAGAGGCTGCAATTACCACTAGAACAAATGTTGTCGTTGCAAATATTGTCACTACAAACATTCTAACCACAAATATCATTGCGGTAGTTGTCACCGCAAATATTGTCGTTACAAACAATGCTGCTACAAATATCATCGCTACAAATGTTGTCAACGTTGTAACAGACATCACGACGAAAATGTCACGGCCACAATTTTAATCACTCTATGTATTGTCACTATAAATATCCATGTAGTTACTCCAAGAAAGTAGCTGCAATTACCACTAGAACAAATGTTGTCGTTGCAAATATTGCCACTACAAACATTCTAACCACAAATATCATTGCGGCAGTTGTCACCGCAAATATTGTCGTTACAAACTTAGCTGCTACAAATATCATTCGCTACAAATGTTGCCAACGTTGTTGCTGCCATCGCGATGAAAATGTCACGGCCACAATTTTAATCACTCTATGTATTGTCACTATAAATTCCATGTCGTTACTCAAAAAGTGCTGCAATTACCACTACAACAAATGTTGTCGTGCAAATATTGTCCTACAAACATTCTAACCACAAATATCATTGCGGCAAGTTGTCAACGCAAATATTGTCGTTACAAACATAGCTGCTACAAATATCTTCGCTACAATGTTGTCAACGTTGTTGCTGCCATCGCGATGAAAATGTCACGGCCACAATTTTAATCACTCTATGTATTGTCACTATAAATTCCAGTCGTTACTCCAAAAAAGTAGGGTGCAATTACCACTACAACAAATGTTGTCGTGCAAATATTGTCACTTACAAACATTCTAACCACAAATATCGTTGGGGGCAGTTGTCACCGCAAATATTGTCGTTACAAACATAGCTGCTACAAATATCATCGCTACAAATGTTGTCAACGTTGTTGCTGCCATCGCGATGAAAATGTCCCGGCCACAATTTTAATCACTCTATGTATTGTCACTATAAATTCCAAGTCGTTACTCAAAAAAGTGCTGCAATTACCACTACAACAAATGTTGTCGTGCAAATATTGTCACTACAAACATTCTAACCACAAATATCATTGCGGCAGTTGTCACCGCAAATATTGTCGTTACAAACATAGCTGCTACAAATATCTCGCTACAATGTTGTCAACGTTGTTGCTGCCATCGCGATAAAAATGTCACGGCCACAATTTTAATCACTCTATGTATGTCACTATAAATTCCATGTCGTTACTCAAAAAAGTGCTGCAATTACACACAACAAATGTTGTCGTGAATTTGTCACTACAAACTTCTAACCACAAATATCATTGCGATTGTCACCAAATATTGTCGTTACAAACATAGCTGCTACAAATATTCGCACAAATGTTGTCAACTTGTTCGCCATCGCGATAAAATGTCACGGCCACAATTTTAATCACTCTATGTATTGTAATAATTCCAGTCGTTACTAAAAAGTGCGCAATTACCACTACAACAAATGTTGTCGTGAAATATTGTCTACAAACATTCTAACCACAATATCATTGCGCAGTTGTCACCGCAAATATTGTCGTTACAAACATAGCTCTACAATTTTCGCTACAAATGTTGTCAAGTTGTTGCTGCCATCGCGATAAATTCACGGCCACAATTTTAATCACTCTATGTATGTCACTATAATTCCAAGTCGTTACTCAAAAAGTGTGCAATTACCACAACAAATGTTGTCGTCAAAATTGCATACAAACATTCTAACCAAAATATCATTGGCAGTTGTCACGCAAATATTGTCGTTACAAACATAGCTGCTACAATATTCGCTACAAATGTTGTCAACGTTGTTGCTGCATCGCGATAAATGTCACGCACAATTTTAATCACTCTATGTATTGTCACTATAAATTCCATGTCGTTACTCAAAAAAAGTGCTGCAATTACCACTACAACAAATGTTGTCGTCGAAAAATTGCCCTACAAACATTCTAACCACAAATATCATTGCGGCAGTTGTCACCGCAATATTGTCGTTACAAACATAGCTGCTACAAATATCATCGCTACAAATGTTGTCAACGTTGTTGCTGCCATCGCGATAAAAATGTCACGGCCACAATTTTAATCACTCTATGTATTGTCACTATAAATTCTCCATGTCGTTACTCAAACAAAGTGCTGCAATTACCACTACAACAAATGTTGTCGTCGAAAATATTGCCTACAAACATTCTAACCACAAATATCTTGCGGCAGTTGTCACCGCAAATATTGTCGTTACAAACATAGCTGCTACAATATCTCGCTACAAATGTTGTCAACGTTGTTGCTGCCATCGCGATAAAAATGTCACGGCCACAATTTTAATCACTCTATGTATTGTCACTAAATGTCCAGTCGTTACTCAAACAAAGTTGCTGCAATTACCACTACAACAAATGTTGTCGTCGAAAATATTGCCTACAAACATTCTAACCACAAATATCATTGCGGCAGTTGTCACCGCAAATATTGTCGTTACAAACATAGCTGCTACAAATATCATCGCTACAAAGTTGTCAACGTGTTGCTGCCATCGCGATAAAATGTCACGGCCACAATTTTAATCACTCTATGTATTGTCACTATAAATTCCAGTCGTTACTCAAAAAGTGCTGCAATTACCACTACAACAAATGTTGTCGTCAAATATTGGCATACAAACATTCTACCACAAATATCATTGCGGCAGTTGTCACCCGCAAATATTGTCGTTACAAAATAGTGCTACAAATATCTTCGCTACAATGTTGTCAACTTGTGCGCCATCGCGATAAATGTCACGGCCACAATTTTAATCACTCTATTATTGTCATATAAATTCCAAGTCGTTACTCAAAAAGTTCTGCAATTACCACTACAAAAATGTTGTCGTGCAAATATTATAGCTGCTACAAATATCATCGCTACAAATGTTGTCAACGTGTTGCTGCCATCGCGATAAAAATGTCACGGCCACAATTTTAATCACTCTATGTATTGTCACTATAAATGTCCATGTCGTTACTCAAAAAAGTTGCTGCAATTACCACTACAACAAATGTTGTCGTCGAAAATATTGTCACTACAAACATTCTAACCACAAATTCATTGCGGCAGTTGTCACCTGCAAATATTGTCGTTACAAACATAGCTGCTACAAATATCTTCGCTACAAATGTTGTCAACGTTGTTACTGCCATCGCGATAAAAATGTCACGGCCACAATTTTAATCACTCTATGTATTGTCATATAAATTCCAGTCGTTACTCAAAAAGTGTGCAATTACCACTACACAAATGTTGTCGTGAAATATTCCTACAAACATTCTAACCACAAAATCATTGCGCAGTTGTCACCGCAAATATTGTCGTTAAACATAGTGCTACAAATATCATCGCTACAAATGTTGTCAACGTTGTGCTGCATCGGATAAAATTCACGGCCACAATTAACATTTTATTGTCACTATAAATTCCGTTACTCAAAAGTCTCATCCTAACAAATTGCGTGAATATTGCCTAAAACTTACACAAATACTTGCGGCAGTTGTCACCGCAATTGTCGTTACAACTATTAATATTGCTACAATTGTCACGTGTGTGCACCGAAAATCCGCCACTTTAATACTGTATTGTCTAATTCCATCTTACAAAATTGCTGCATTACCAACAAATTGCGTGAAATATTGCTACAAATTCACCACAATTTGCGCATGTCACGCAAATATTGGTTCAAACATAGTGCTCAAATTTGAGTTGTCCACCGAAATCAGCCACATTACACTATTATTGTCCTTATTCCGTCTTACAATGCATACCATACAACAAATGTTTCGTAAATTGCTACAAATTCACCAATATCTGCGGATTGTCACCGAAATGTCAACTTTTCGGCAGTGAATAAAGTCACGGCCAATTTACATCAGTATGTCACTATAAATTCATCGTATCAAAAGTGCTGCATTACCTACAAAATGTGCGAATATTGCACTACAAACATTCTAACCACAAATATCATTGCGGCAGTTGTCACCGCAAATATTGTCGTTACAAACATAGCTGCTACAAATATCATCGCTACAAATGTTGTCAACGTTGTTGCTGCCATCGCGATAAAAATGTCACGGCCACAATTTTAATCACTCTATGTATTGTCACTATAAATTCCAAGTCGTTACTCAAAAAAAGTTGCTTGCAATTACCACTACAACAAATGTTGTCGTGAAAATATTGCACTACAAACATTCTAACCACAAATATCATTGCGGCAGTTGTCACCGCAAATATTGTCGTTACAAACATAGCTGCTACAAATATCTTCGCTACAAATGTTGTCAACTTGTTCTGCCCATCGCGATAAAATGTCACGGCCACAATTTTAATCACTCTATGTATTGTCACTATAAATTTCCATGTCGTTACTCAAAAAAGTGCTGCAATTACCACTACAACAAATGTTGTCGTTGCAAATATTGTCACTACAAACATTCTAACCACAAATATCATTTGCGGCAGTTGTCACCGCAAATATTGCGTTACAAACATAGCTGCTACAAATATCATCGCTACAAATGTTGTCAACGTTGTTCTGCCATCGCGATAAAAATGTCACGGCCACAATTTTAATCACTCTATGTATTGTCACTATAAATGTCCATGTCGTTACTCAAACAAAGTTGCTGCAATTACCACTACAACAAATGTTGTCGTCGAAAATATTGCACTACAAACATTCTAACCACAAATATCATTGCGGCAGTTGTCACCGCAAATATTGTCGTTACAAACATAGCTGCTACAAATATCATCGCTACAAATGTTGTCAACGTTGTTGCTGCCATCGCGATAAAAATGTCACGGCCACAATTTTAATCACTCTATGTATTGTCACTATAAATGTCCATGTCGTTACTCAAACAAAGTGCTGCAATTACCACTACAACAAATGTTGTCGTCAAAAATTGCACTACAAACATTCTAACCACAAATATCATTGCGGCAGTTGTCACCGCAAATATTGTCGTTACAAACATAGCTGCTACAAATATCATCGCTACAAATGTTGTCAACGTTGTTGCTGCCATCGCGATAAAAATGTCACGGCCACAATTTTAATCACTCTATGTATTGTCACTATAAATGTCCATGTCGTTACTCAAACAAAGTGTCTGCAATTACCACTACAACAAATGTTGTCGTCGAAAATATTGCACTACAAACATTCTAACCACAAATATCATTGCGGCAGTTGTCACCGCAAATATTGTCGTTAAAAATAGTTGCTACAAATATCTTCGCTACAAATGTTGTCAACGTGTTGCTGCCATCCGCGATAAAAATGTCACGGCCACAATTTTAATCACTCTATGTATTGTCACTATAAATGTTCCAAGTCGTTACTCAAAAAGTTGCTGCAATTACCACTACAACAAATGTTGTCGTTGCAAATATTGTCACTACAAACATTCTAACCACAAATATCTTGCGGCAGTTGTCACCGCAAATATTGACGTTACAAACATAGCTGCTACAAATATCATCGCTACAATTTTTGTCAACATTGTTGCTCTGCCATCGCGATAAAAATGTCACGGCCACAATTTTAATCACTCTATGTATTGTCACTATAAATGTCCATGTCGTTACTCAAACAAAGTTGCTGCAATTACCACTACAACAAATGTTGTCGTCGAAAATATTGCCACTACAAACATTCTAACCACAAATATCATTGCGGCAGTTGTCACCGCAAATATTGTCGTTACAAACATAGCTGCTACAAATATCATCGCTACAAATGTTGTCAACGTTGTTGCTGCCATCGCGATAAAAATGTCACGGCCACAATTTTAATCACTCTATGTATTGTCACTATAAATTTCCAAGTCGTTACTCAAAAAAAGTTGCTGCAATTACCACTACAACAAATGTTGTCGTGCAAAATATTGCACTACAAACATTCTAACCACAAATATCATTGCGGCAGTTGTCACCGCAAATATTGTCGTTACAAACATAGCTGCTACAAATATCATCGCTACAAATGTTTGTCAACATTGTTGCTGCCATCGCGATAAAATGTCACGGCCACAATTTTAATCACTCTATGTATTGTCACTATAAATGTCCATGTCGTTACTCAAACAAAGTTGCTGCAATTACCACTACAACAAATGTTGTCGTGCAAAATATTGTCACTACAAACATTCTAACCACAAATATCGTTGCGGCAGTTGTCACCGCAAATATTGTCGTTACAAACATAGCTGCTACAAATATCATCGCTACAAATGTTGTCAACATTGTTGCTGCCATCGCGATAAAAATGTCACGGCCACAATTTTAATCACTCTATGTATTGTCACTATAAATGTCCATGTCGTTACTCAAACAAAGTGGCTCAATTACACTACAACAAATGTTGTCGTCGAAAATTGCCACTACAAACATTCTAACCACAAATATCATTGCGCAGTTGTCACCGCAAATATTGTCGTTACAAACATAGCTGCTACAAATATCATCGCTACAAATGTTGTCAACGTTGTTGCTGCCATCGCGATAAAAATGTCACGGCCACAATTTTAATCACTCTATGTATTGTCACTATAAATGTCCATGTCGTTACTCAAACAAAGTGCTGCAATTACCACTACAACAAATGTTGTCGTCGAAAATATTGTCACTACAAACATTCTAACCACAAATATCATTGCGGCAGTTGTCACCGCAAATATTGTCGTTACAAACATAGCTGCTACAAATATCATCGCTACAAATGTTGTCAACAGTTGTTGCTGCCATCGCGATAAAATGTCACGGCCACAATTTTAATCACTCTATGTATTGTCACTATAAATGTCCATGTCGTTACTCAAACAAAGTTGCTGCAATTACCACTACAACAAATGTTGTCGTCGAAAATATTGCACTACAAACATTCTAACCACAAATATCATTGCGGCAGTTGTCACCGCAAATATTGTCGTTACAAACATAGCTGCTACAAATATCATCGCTACAAATGTTGTCAACGATTGTTGCTGCCATCGCGATAAAAATGTCACGGCCACAATTTTAATCACTCTATGTATTGTCACTATAAATGTCCATGTCGTTACTCAAACAAAGTTGCTGCAATTACCACTACCGTTGTCGTCGAAAATATTGCACTACAAACATTCTAACCACAAATATCATTGCGGCAGTTGTCACCGCAAATATTGTCGTTACAAACATAGCTGCTACAAATATCATCGCTACAAATGTTGTCAACAGTTGTTGCTGCCATCGCGATAAAAATGTCACGGCCACAATTTTAATCACTCTATGTATTGTCACTATAAATGTCCATGTCGTTACTCAAACAAAGTTGGCTGCAATTACCACTACAACAAATGTTGTCGTGCAAAAATTGCCACTACAAACATTCTAACCACAAATATCATTGCGGCAGTTGTCACCGCAAATATTGTCGTTACAAACATAGCTGCTACAAATATCATCGCTACAAATGTTGTCAACGTTGTTACTGCCATCGCGATAAAATGTCACGGCCACAATTTTAATCACTCTATGTATTGCACAAATGTCGTTACTCAAAAAAGTTGCTGCAATTACCACTACAACAAATGTTGTCGTGAAATATTGCACTACAAACATTCTAACCACAAATATCTTGCGGCAGTTGTCACCGCAAATATTGCGTTACAAACATAGCTGCTACAAATATCATCGCTACAAATGTTGTCAACTTGTTCTGCCATCGCGATAAAAATGTCACGGCCACAATTTAATCACTCTATGTATTGCACTATAAATGTCCATGTCTTACTCAAACAAAGTGCTGCAATTACCACTACAACAAATGTTGTCGTCGAAAATATTGCACTACAAACATTCTACCACAAAATCATTGCGGCAGTTGTCACCGCAAATATTGTCGTTACAAACATAGCTGCTACAAATATCATCGCTACAAATGTTGTCAATGTTGCTGCCATCGCGATAAAAATGTCACGGCCACAATTTTAATCACTCTATGTATTGTCACTATAATTCAGTCGTTACTCAAACAAAGTGCTGCAATTACCACTACAACAAATGTGTCGTCAATATTGCACACAAACATTCTAACCACAAATATCTTGCGGCAGTGTCACCGCAAATATTGTCGTTACAAACATAGTGCTACAAATATCTCGCTACAAATGTTGTCAACTGTTCTGCCATCGCGATAAAATGTCACGGCCACAATTTAATCACTCTATGTATGTCACTATAAATTCCAGTCGTTACTCAAAAAAGTTGCTGCAATTACCACTACAACAAATGTTGTCGTGAAATATTGCACTACAAACATTCTAACACAAATATCATTGCGGCAGTTGTCACCGCAATATTGTCGTTCAAAATAGCTGCTACAAATATCTCGCTACAAATGTGTCACTTGTTCTGCCATCGGATAAAAATGTCAGCCACAATTTTAATCATCTATGTATTGTCACTTAAATTCCAGTCGTTACTCAAAAAGTGCTGCAATACCACTAAACAAATGTTTCGTGAAAATTGCACTACAAACATTCTACCACAAATATCTTGCGGCAGTTGTCACCGCAATATGCGTTACAAAATAGTGCTACAAATATCTCGCTACAATGTGTCAACTTGTTGTGCCATCGCGATAAAATGTCACGGCCACAATTTAATCACTCTATGTATGTCATATAAATGTCCATGTCGTTACTCAAAAGTGCTGCAATTACACTACAACAAATGTGTCGTGAAAATTGCTACAAACATTCTACCACAAATATCATTGCGGCAGTTGTCACCGCAAATATTGTCGTTACAAACATAGCTGCTACAAATATCTCGCTACAAATGTGTCAACGTGTTCTGCCATCGCGAAAGTCGGCCACAATTTAATCACTTATGATTGTCACTAATTCATCTTACTCAAAAGTTGCTGCAATTACCTACAAAATGTTCGTGAATTGCACACAAACTTCTACACAATATCTGCGGCAGTTGTCACCCAAATTTGCGTTCAAAATAGCACAAATATTCGCTACAATGTGTCCAGTTATCAAAAAGTTGCTCAATTACCACTCAACAAATGTTGTCGTCAAAATGCACTAAAACATTCTAACACAAATATCTGCGGCAGTTGTCACGCAATATTGCGTTACAAACATAGTGTAAAATTCTCGCTACAAATGTTGTCAACTTGTTCTGCCATCGCGATAAAATGTCACGCCACAATTAATCATCTATGTTTGTCACTATAAATGTCCAGTCGTTACTCAAAAAGTGGCTGCATTACCACTACAACAAATGTTGTCGTCGAAAATATGCACACAAACTCTAACCACAAAATCTTGCGCAGTGTCACCAAAATTGTCGTTCAAACATACTGCTACAATATCATCGCTACAAATGTTGTCACTTGTTGCTGCCATCGCATAAATTCACGGCCAATTTAATCACTCTATGTATGTCACATAATTCCATCGTTTCAAAAAAAGTTGCTCAATTACCACTACAACAATGTTTCGCGAAATATTGCCAAAACTTTACCAAAATATCATTGGCATTGTCACGCAAATATTGTCTAAAACATAGTGCTACAAATATCTCGCTAAAATGTTGTCACGTTCTGCCATCGCGATAAAAATGTCACGGCCCAATTTAATCCTCTAGTATTGTCACTAAATTCCATCTTACTCAAAAAAGTTGTGCAATTACCACTACAACAAATGTTGTCGTGAAAATATTGCTACAAACATTCAACCACAAATACTTGCGGCAGTTGTCACGCAAATATTGCGTTCAAAATAGTGTACAATATCTTCGCTACAAATGTTGTCACATTGTTTGCCATCGCGATAAAATGTCCGGCCACATTTTAATCACTCTATGTATTGCCTATAATTCCAGTCGTTCTCAAAAAGTGCTATTCAGTCGTTACTCAAACAAGTGCTGCAATTACCCTACAACAAATGTTGTCGTCGAAAATATTGCACTACAAACATTCTAACCACAAATATCATTGCGGCAGTTGTCACCGCAAATATTGTCGTTACAAACATAGTGCTACAAATATCTCGCTACAAATGTTGTCAACTTTGTGCCT